>JASAMY010001077.1:0-157604 GCA_030248085.1 Paralinhomoeus sp. GSCO2_6
CAACAAAGGCTCAGCGCCCAAGCGGCTGCAGCTGCTGGCACGTCGCAGCGCCGGTTGGTACATACCTGAAGTTATCCTTGTTTTGACTGTCAAATCCTCTCTGGGTGACACAGGAGAGTGCGCGTCAGCTGCACGGAGGCGAGTCAGGACGCCGGGCCAGGGAGCGTGCTCGACACGCCCCAGACGGCGAGCTCGTCCGCTTTCACGTCTCTGCCCAACACCGCGTACCATGAATCGCTGGACTCGAGTACTGAAGAGGACCCGCGAAGTCGGCGACAACGACGAGGCGACTCGCCCAGACAACTCTGCGTCTTGGCCGAGGCGGCTACGAGCGGTTCTCGAGTTGAGGTCGCGAGTCGCGCCTCCTTGGCGCCGCTCAGTCTCGAGAGGCCCGACTCCAGCGAGCCCGAGTGACCGCCCTACACGGGCTTAAGTAGACTGTAGAATCGATCCACTCGGAATAGCAGCGTCGATCTCGACGCGCTTCGGCGTTCTACTGTGCGCTGCAGCATTGAAAAAGACACGTGCGGATGACGGCCTTGCTCAGAAGGTGGGCAGCATTCATGGCGCATGGAATGCAAGCGAGGGCTGCTGCGAGGAAGCTGCGTCTCGACCAGTCTGAGCATTCACCCCCCTTGGCCTGTGGCGCAAGTTCGCCCGCCAGTTCTAACACTTGTCACACACAGTCGGACCTATATCATGCATGAACTAATTCATTTCACGCTCATAAAAGAAGTTGTGTTTGCTACCCTGACTAAGTGCCAACGATCACAATACGAGTGACCTCGACACAAGCAGATCGATTGTTCTAACGGTACAGTCTCTACCAGTGCCCAGCATGCGCGCACGCTATATATGCGTAGATGGGGTCACCGCAATTGGCCGACAGAAGGACGCCGTTTGTTTCGGATGGGTTCATTCTTATTGTCTGGAAGCGACCGCAACACTGTTCGACCAACACCACATGCCGCAACTGAAAATACGTATATGCACTGTACTGTACTGTGTTGTACTGTAGCTAGGGGTAGCCTTCGAGATTCACAACTGCGTGATGGGCTATTCCTTCCAACTAACGACGCGCGCGCGACCTTGCTGCAGTCGACTGCGATTGATGCGTACGTCGTCGACCGCGCCGACAGAAGTCTGGAGAGAGAGACCTCGCGTTATCGGCCTTTTACGACGCCGTCGCGCCGTCTCAACTCGATTCCCCGCCCTGAAACTGGTACCGACGTGCCGCAAGACTACCTCTCTCTCTTTCACTAATAGGCGTGCAGTAGTCGTCGTCGTGCCACTGACATGTGCCTCTCTTGCGCGCTGCTGAGTCGTTAAACCAACAGCGGCCGCTTTGCGCGTCGGCCGGCAGGAGGCCTAGGCCACGCCCACTCACTCGTACTATCCCACTCGCGCTACACGCGCCGCCCTCATCCTTCCACTTCATCCGTTCCGTTCCTGCGCGCTCGGAGAGAGCAGTTGAGGAGAGTGAGCCTGCGCGTGTGAGTGGGGCTGCCTGAGACAGGAAGTGCCGACTTATTCGGCGCTGGTCACTGCCGGTCCGAGCTGAGGAGAGACGAGAATTCAATTGGTTTTGCCCACTCCACTGGCGACTGCTTGCCTCCTGAGCTGCCGATTCTCTACTGGGCCTATCAATTGCGGCTGCTACTGCTGCTTCGCAGCGAGATGACCAGTCCCTAGGGGGAGGAGAGCAGACATGGGGCGGATTCGAAGTTGCGGATCTGTTGCGACGGCCTTGTTGCTGCTCTGCGCCGCCTGCGACGCGGGCCGCGACCTGCTGAAGGCGAGATGCGAGTCGCGATGCATGCTACACCTCGAACGACGTGCCAAGGTCGGCTCCTATAACCACATTCACTTCGAGTTGTTGTAGATGTTGATTTATAGGTACAGGTACAGACAGCTTTGTCCCGTAAATTACCCTAAGTTCAATCGGCATTGAATTATTACGTTGTCTGTCTAAACCATGCGCACAATTGCTTGTCAGCGCATCAAAGGATCGGTTAGTCGGTCTGAGGGATCGTTTTTGGCGTCATTGCATCGTCGTCAATATTTATCGTTCCATCTGTCGTCTGCATTAAAAAACAGCTGGACGAAGGATGCAAATCGCAGTCGTTTGCGGAAGTGGCCCGAATTGAATTTCAGCTTTTGTTGAATGGAGTGCGCGGTCGCGCCTCGTCGGCGGCCGACAAAGGCTCGTTCTGTTCGCATCGCTCGCTCGCTCCGCCGGCTGCACGACTCTTCAAATACGAATTCAACGAGGCACTGAACAGCCTTGAATTTATGCGTTCCGTCCGTCTGCTGCCCTTCCTTCCGCCGTCGTCATGCTTAATTACGCTCGCGTGCCACGCGCTGCTTCTCTTTGAGCTTGAACGCGCCCTCTTTGACAGGGGGGAGGGGGGTGGCGATTTCTTACTCATACTGCACAGTAAGTAGGTACCTACACAACACATGTACACAAGCCTGTCACAATGTACACAAGCCAACACGTTCATGCTGAACATGTTGACTGGCGGTCGGACTTTCTCCGTAGGTATTTGCGGCCTGTTGGGATGAACAGGTGAGAAGAAGGTAAAGAAATCGCGCTGTGAGTACGATACTTTTCGGTGCGATCGTTCTTTTGACCCGTTTACTCACTGCCTGGGGCAGAACAGTTGTCTTCGTTCCTAATTGAGTTTTCCATTATACGGTGGCGCCGGCGCTGCTGACAGACGACAACTGTGGCGTCGTACACCCTTCTGAGAGAAACGATGCCGTCGCTGAACAAACAACGCCGCCCGTCGCTGTGAGAGCGAGTGGGGCGAGTGGAGTGGCGGTCAGTCACTCGGCGCTAAACGATGCCCATCCCTGTTCCTCTCTCGAGTTTGTTGACAGCGCCGACTTTATCCCTCCAATTCCGCACTGCTCCCTCTTTGAAGTGCCGCCGCTGTCGAGAACGCCCAAAGGGGCCGATAATCCCCTGAGGTACTGACAGTCGCTAATTTTGTGCTTAGTCATTGCAATTGAATCAATTGATAGAAATTATATGTATTTTTGTAAATCAAACCGAAGCGCGGTGAGGACGCCACCGACACTTGCTTGCATGTATACCTGCGCGCGTGGGCGACGGCAGATGTTTTGCAGGGACGGACGCGACAGCGCGGCACCGCCCTTTACAACAACAGGTCGTCGTTGTCGTCCTCTGACGAACGACCACTGGTCACGCCTTTGAGGGGCGCGCCACAATTAGGAGCCGGCCGCGCATGCATTTGCATCGCGCCCGCTCTCCAAAGAGCGGCGATCATCACAGGCCACAAAGGAGTGGGAGAAACGCTCCAAACAAATGAGATGAATGCGAACGTGATTGGCTTGCGCGCGCGCCTTCCTCTTGTTTGCCGAGGTACTCGAGGACGACGCATGGGAACCGTACCGTTCTACGAGCCGACGCCAAAAAGTTCTGAAGTGGCGCGCTTCAATTGAGTCGGTCCCATTACGTCGCTATCGGAGTCGGCGATCGGTGGTCTGTCTAGTCGGTCGTCAGGCGCATTAGCTCGCCCGTGCGTGCGACGGCACTGCAGAGACAATGGGGGAAAGGCTGATCGGCCTGGCGACGCACTCCCTGAGCTGACGTCGGGCAACAATCTTGAGAGAGAGAAAGAGGGCGACGCCTCTCTCCCTCTCGGCTTTGAGAGACCACCCCTCGGTGGAGTGTTTGCAGCGACCCTCCTCCAGGTCTGTGGCCCAATTAAACGGACCTGCCCCCCCCCCTCCTCTCCAGCAGTCGGTTGTAGTGAGGAAAACAGGTGGTGGAAAGTGCCGCGTCGGATCGATCGCATCTCAAACGCGACGAGGAGCGACAGACGCAAGTGAAAGTCGACGGACGACGCCAGATGACAAGCGAACATAAACACTGGCGGGCACATGTCGCGCTGCCACGACATGTAACACGCGCACTGTCAGTTTCGACCAGCAAACGTCTCCGTACACCGTGTATGATCTAAATATGCCTACACTGTACGTACGCGGCACACTTTTCAACACAAGCTTGTGTTGTGCCGGAACACATGCATATTGCGTGGGCACGACATGTTTTCTATGATCCACAATCAACGGGCGCTGATGCGTTTCAGGCTCAGGGCGTGGACGCGAGTCGGCTGCGGCACTCGATCATCGACTTCTGCAAGACGGACGCCAACTGCTCCGCGGTTCGTTCCTTCCCTTTCTCAGAACCCCGAGTGCAACAGTGCACGTTGACTGACCCGTATGCATTGTATGCGTTTGCTTTGTGTGCCATACAACACATATTCATAGCATGTGAACGCATACAACGTTATGGCGCGCATAACCATCGCGTTGCCTGTGTGCTGCCACGAGCCGCGAAGTCGATTGAGGCCACGCGAGATTGATTTCACGCGCCAACGACGCCGCTTTACCCCACTCGCAACGCGCAACTCGAGAGGCCGCCTCGAATGCAATGTCTCGTAGAGTTGCTGACCCTCAGCCTGCCTCGCACTCGGGTTGCTGATCTAACAGACTACAGGCGTGATGAATGGTACACTTGCTCATTGTTCGGCAGCAGGCGTGCACCAGGTCAGCAGCCTCAGTGAGTCATATCGATTGACGTTTCTTCTCCCAAGGTGCCAATCAGCGGGCGTACGACAAAAAATCATTTGTGTCAAATGAAGCGCGCACTGGTTGATTCGCTTGGACCGACGGGTAGCCCGCCCACACTGGGGCCGCGGCATAGCGGGATCCCTCGGGCCTCATTGGTTATGGCACCAGCAACGCCCAATCTTGTCCGCTCGTTGTGTTTCTTGTCAGCCTGAGCCAATTCGTTTTATTCCCGGGCGTGGCATCGAGAAGGAATTAGTCGACTGGGCCCGCTGATCAAGTGGTTCGTTTGGACCGACGCCCCACCCGACCACTAATGGCATTTGCCGTCTTCGAATGCCGTTCGTCGTGTGTACACGGCCAATGTATACACGTGTAGGTACTGATACATTGTGCACACGTCGTACGTTCCTTTTAAATCCTGATCAAATGCCGCGTAGTCCGCCAGCTTGTGGGATTCCCTTGGCCTGGCCGGCTCGGGCGATAAATCCCCGTGGAGTTGTCAAGAGAATGAATCAATATTTACATCCGTCGCACAGCCGAAAAAAGGCCGCCAGCCAGCCCGCCCGCCCCACCTCTTGCCCACCACCGCACCCTCCGAACACAGTGGATGCAGCGCTCAATCGCGAGGCGGACATTGATTCCGACGCCCCGCACGCCTCTTTTCTTCCCTCCTCGATTGAGGAGGGCAAGGGCAGAGGGCGAGGCACCACTCGACGGCGAGAGGGCTGAGGTGCCGAACGGCGACGACACTTCAAAGACAGCACCGTCGTCTCAGCCCGGCCATCCGACATCTTGCCGCAGTGTCGACAGATGCGTACAAGGGCGTTTGAGTTGAGCGATTTATTTGGCAGAGAAGCGTGACGCGCCCACGACAGCGACCGTCGCGTCGGCTGGCTGACCGCAATGGCCGCTGTCGACACCGGCGTCGTGTCTCCAATTTCAAAAGGCGACGGTGAATGCCGAGTCGTTCATGACACTCCGGCGCCCCAACAGGCAGACACAAAGCAGAACGCTCCCATTATGCATTAGCAGCGTCCTCGGTCGGCGTGAATGTTCCTGTAGTGCATTCACGAGCTGGGCGTCCACACCAAATGTGTGCTTACGTACATCAGTATGTCGTCTCTGCGGTGAGATATTCGGCCGGTCGTCGACGAGGCGTCCGTTGGAGGCGTCTTTGTCCGAGGGTGACGAAGGTTGCGGGGCCGGCCGGGCCGTCTGGCTCCCACTCAATTATTTGCTCTGCACTGACAGCCGCCGGCGACGGGCGATGGTCGTTTTTGCGCGCGGATTCCTCGCGAACGTCGACACATTACGCGCCGGGGCGCCCAAGGCCGTCGGCGTCTTCGGCCGACAGACAACACCGTCATCAGCGCCGCGTGCATGCCCTCGCAGTGTCAACAAAGCGCTCTCACGGGCAGCTCCGAAGAGTGGACGCTGCCCAACGGACGGTCGGCGCGTGACCCAACGCGCGCGCTCGAGATTGCTCGGCCATTAGCACTTTGGACAACAACGGGCATCGATCAATCCGTGACCCTTCTTCTCAAGTGGCCTCCACCCACAGCTGGCAACACCAGACTGCCAAATCTTTTACTCAGATTTTACTCAGACGACAGCTTTACCCTCTGCTTGCACCAAGACCATAGCTCGGATTGCTCCGGTTTCTCGCCTGCTACATTTCTCCCCAGGCACGCTTGGTCCATGTGTCATGCTCTTGGATTACGCTCTCAACTCGAGTTGCCGCTAAAAGCGGCCCGGCAGATCTTCCTCTGGAAACCTACGCCGCACAACAAATGTATTCGCAGCAGTAGGCGCTAATTGAATCTCCAAAGTGAGTGTGGCTAGCGTCGAAATCTCTTCGGCTAAGCGACTAAGCGGCAAGCCCCGCTCCCGGCAGTTCCCATGTCGTCAGCCGAGTATAGTACGAGCTGAGAGACGGTCGACGAGCGGATGATTAAATGGAAGGAGGGGAGTGGGACGCGGCTCGTGATAAACGCGACGTACACCACCACCCCACGGTCAACACTCTTCGTTGGGCAGGCTAATAAAGGCCGGTGGACAGCGGCCGACGAAGACGAGCGCTTATTAGCAGTGGACGGCCGCAACCGCCCATTTCACGCGCAATTGATTGTCGGACGACGCGAAATTGCCATGCACCGACGGCCAGACACAGCCCTCGCTCCAGGGCAGCGCGCGACGACACGCTAATAAGCGAAATCCTTTACAAATGAAAGTCTTGCGAAAACACCAAATAACACGCAGTCGCAGTAAAGAATGCACTTAGATAGAGCCACCCCGAAACACGAACACTACAGCAGCGTGTATCAGAATGACTGTGTACACAGTTTGATACATGTATCGCATCTGTATGCACTGTACCATGCTGACTACCGTGTATGAATCTGTGCGATTTCTCTTCAGTGCACGGCGCCGTGCAGTCAGCCGTTTGAGTCTCCAGAGCTATGCAAGGCAAACGTCTGTCAGGTGAGGGCGCTTTTAAAAAGAAAAATGTTCGTGTCTGGTCTGTCAATAAATCGATCACACCACAATTACCTCCATGGGTGGCGCGTCGCGCCTTTATATCAGGCTTTGTTAAGGTAAATGGAACGAACGAAAGTATTATCGCAACTCTGCAAAAGAATGCATGGATGCCAAAGTTAAAATCGAGCCATTGTGCTGGTACCAATGTATTGTACAGTTGTACTTGTACGCAGCGGCGTAGCCAGGATTTGGTTTCGGGAGGGGGTACAGATTTCCAACTTTTTAACAGGGTCGCCCCTGTTGCGCCGCAGGCGAAAATTTTGAGATTTTGGGCTACTTTCGAGCATTTTAACTCATTTTGGGTTGCTTTCGAGCGTTTTGAACCTATTTTCGGCTACTTTCGAGCAATTTGAACCTATTTTGGGTTACTTTCGAGCATTTTGAACCTATTTTGGGCTACTTTCGAGAAATTTTAACCTATTTTGAGCTACTTTCGAGCATTTTTAACCTTGCAAGCGAGCTAAATTGCTTTCTCTCTCTCTTCTTTCGCCCGGGCATTTTTGCAACAGGGTGGACCCTGTTGCATTTTTTGGGCTTCACACAATCTCGGGGAGGAGTATACCCCGTCCCCCACTACCCCCTCCCTTGGCTAGCTACGCCACTGCTTGTACGTAAAAAGAGTACAAACGACGAATTCGTAAACGCCACACGACTTTCTACAGCGTGACACGTTCGCGACTGGGACGCAGTGTTTATTCGTATCTCATCGCATCCACAGCTCTACATGCACAAACACTCTGTCTGTCACCCAATCGAAGAAATAAAATCAGACCCCAGAGCGAATGATTTGGTGTTAGAAACGTAGATCAAGATCCGATTCTCCGACTTAGAGCTCCTCAGCGACGGGCGTCGACGACTGCGAGCGTTCCTGCGACTTCGTGCGCGTGGTCCACGAGGAGAAGGCGGGCGACTGCCCTCCGGCCGACGGACGAGGAGCACTGCTCGCTGCCGTTAGTTGTCCGTGACCACTGGTGGAAATCGCGGAGAGAGGAGAGGGTGACGCTGCAGGAGTGCGTGCAGTCGTGCGCTGCGGACGCGGAGTGCGAGGGGACGCGCAAGTGCTGCAGACGGGGCTGCGGCAGGCGCTGCGCCTTTCCCGCCGCCATACCCTCACGCCTCCTGCCCATACCGCGCGCACTCACCGTCCACGAGCGGAAGAGAGGTCGCTCCTTACCCGTATCCGCCTGTGCCCTCGCTAATCTCCTGACTAATATCCGCACTGCAGGACGCTCCGCGGTGGTCAGATGGCGGATGCGACGAAGGCCGCGGAGCTTCGCGAATCTCTTCGTGGTCCAGTGGCGCTACGGCGTCAAGAGGGACCCCAACGCAATGTCCAGATGGACCACTATCATGACCGTGAGCGCCTTTTCTCTCAACCAGACAATCTTCCTAAATATTCCCCCTACGGTGTGTTCACTTCAGCGCAACAAGCCGAGCGCGATCATCAAGCACATGCTGTCGCCGGGCATCTACTACGCGTTCCGCGTCGCCGCCGTCAACGTCGACGGCAGCCGCGGCTTCTCGCGGCCCAGTCGTCTCTTCAAGCTCTCGAGAAGTGCGCGCGACGCGCTAGACCGCAACAAGATATATCTGTTGAATAATATGGCAATCACCGTTCAGAGCCGAAGCCACCGAGTGCACCTCGAGAGCTGCGTCTGGAGGGCGAGCCGCGGCTGACGGCGGGCGGCCTGTTCGGTCAGACGGTGCGCTGGCAGCCGCCGCACTCGGACCTGCCCATCCGACACTACCGCATCTCCTGGCGCGCCCTCGCCGCCCACGCCGCCGACAACAAGCCGAAAACGCGCCGCGAGTTGCCGACCGTCGGCATCGCCATTGACGTCGGCGGAGTGGCCAACTTCCGCGGTCGCTACGAGTCCGAGATCGTCTCCGCCACCTACAACTCCGTACAGCTCACCGGACTCAGACCCAACACCAAGTACACCGTCGATGTGAGCCATTTTAGTGTCGGCTTTGCGATTCAGCAAACTAACACATTTGTGCAGGTGTGCGCGATAGCGGAGACGGAAGAGTCGGAGATGAGCGGGACGGCAGCTTCGGTGGACATCCAGACGCCAGTGGTCGGCGATTCCCTCCTGCGCCGACTGCGCTACGAGCACCGCTCAACGATGCCTCTTGCAACTGCACCTGAGATCACGACTGAATCTGCAACATCTACCGTCTCGCCCACAGAAGAAGAGGATATGACTGCGAGCGTCGGCAGTCCCTACTATCAGAATGGACTGATCAAAGCGATGGCAAATTGGTCAGCCGAGACTGCGACGGGCGAGTTTGAGCTGAAGTGGTGGCCCACGGCCTGCGTCGACTGGCAGCTCAAGGAGACGGTTCTCAAACCCATTCAAGTTCGTGGAACGGTATGCAATGAAATTCTTTCGAGCGGTTCACCCATTCACCCAACTGCGTTCACTGCAGGGAGGCTCGTTTGAGCTGTACGATCTGCGCTTCGGCTGCAGCTACGGGCTGTCAGTGAAGCGGGCCGACTCGCCGCATGTGTCCGTCCGTACCTTCTTCACGATCCCCGCCTGTCACGCCATCAAAGTCGTCGGCTCTGTCCAGCCGAACTGTCCGAGCAAACGTTAGCGACACTCAGTCACCTCTGTCAACTGTACAATTGTAATTGGACCCGTTCAGCAGCCGCGGACTTCCCATCCGCGCCGCTCGAACTTCGCTGCACGGCGTCGACGTCTGAAGCGTCGCCGCGTCGTCTGCCGAACGTGACGGCCATCTGCTTCTGGAAAGAGACGCCGTCGACCAGCGCCGTCGTCGAGTACCGCGCACTCTGCGCTCGCAAAGACGCCGACGACAGCGTCAAGGAGATAGCTGGAATCCGCAGGACTCTACCAGCGGGCACGAGGCTCGTCTACTTTCCCTCCCTGACGCCCCACTCCGTCTACGTGGTGGAGGTGAGGGCCGTGTCCCGCGTCGGCCAGGGACCACCAGCCTCCACCCTCCTCTACACACCCGCTCTGCCACTCGACGGTAAGAAGCCGACTCAAAGTGTGTCTGACAAGTTCCACAGCACAGCACGTCATTTGCTTCAGAAGCCTAAGCCCACGTCATTTGTTTCAGGAAAGCCGAACGCTGGTCAATTGTCGTATGAGACGGCGGAAGGCGTGGGCGACGCGGCGCTGATCTATCGCGTGGGCGCGGCGGCGGCGGACGGCGAGCTGGTGGTCGTCGGCGACGCGCGCGCCTTCGACGGCCGCCGTGGACGCGTCGGCGCGCAGGCGACGAGCGGCGCGCGCGTCGACGCGGCGGCCTCGTCGGCGTCGGCGCGCCGCGGACAGCTCTCCTCCTTCTCCTGGCCCTTCTCCCTCGTCAGCAGCTTTCTCTCAGTCCTCGCTTGCCTACCAATGCTGCACCCCTTGAGAACCGGGCTGTGATTCGCGATCCATAACCAGTGTATAGCAGATCGCCACCCTTACATGATTCGCTAAGGCGCCCCAAGAACTTCACCTGAGGCGAATGAGTCGAAGAGGCGTGTCTAATAAGCACCGAGTGGCCAGCGTGTACGAATCAAGCCAACAGTTTGTTCAGAATCCACCTCAGATGAATGTAGATTCAAGATGACGAGATAGAGTACGGTATACAGGCGAATGAATAAACGCTACTACTTGGTCGCCATCAGAGCGGTTTGCGTGGTTGCTCCTCAGCCATGCAGCATCTGATTGTGGCGCTCGCTTAGCTCGCCGACTTCGTTGACTCTCTTCAGCAGATGCTCCGCCGTCTCGAGCTGACCACGCAGCGCCTCCTCGCGCACACGCTCCTATAGGTTCGCAAAAAAATTTCGCAAATTTTTGTACGTTTCTCAAGATAGAGACTCAAACAACTATAACTTGACCGCACGCATTCCATGTCCTACTGGTTTGTTCTGTCGCAATAACTCTAACAAAGGGCAAAGCTAAAACAATTAACACTCGTGTATTGCTTTTTGCAGACAACAAAACTTGAAACCATGCCAAGTCGTCCTCCTGCCAGGTGCTACGCAGCCCTTCCCTCACACTCACAAGGATACACCCAACCCCACCCCCCCCCCCCCGGGACTGGGCACCGCTCGCACCAGTTTGATGCGGTCGAAGAGGCGGCGGTTGTGTGCGTCGAGTTGTTGGAGGTCGACTGCTCGGAGGCGGCCGTCCGCCGCCACGCTGTCCCCCGGCAACGCGACGCCCGTCGGCACGCTCAGGATACTCTTCACCGCCTCCTGACAGTCAAGCAGCAACAACCCTTCACACGCACGCACGCACGCACGCATCCCACTGAAGCAATGGAGAGGGAGGGACCTCGAACTGGTCTGCGCGACTCTCGTTCGCCTCGGCGATGTCGCCCGCGACGCGCGTCGCCAAATCCCCCCGCGCAGCCGCCTCCGCCGCCTCCGCCGCGCCCTCTGACGACGCGTCCTCCTCCTCCTCCTCTGACGACACGCGGATACCCTGCAACGCTGGCGAAGCGGCCGCCTCCGCCGTCCCCTCTCTACGCGCCTCAAACAGCTCAAAGCAAGCTCCACTCTATCATGGATCATGGATTACCCCCCCCCCCCCCGGTCGACCCATCGACTGCGGCGAGCAGAGCAAGAAATTCGCCGCACAGCCTCCAATCGAACCTCCTGCCACCCCTCAAGCTAAACGAGGATAGCGAAAAACGAGGATAGCCCGCAGCACGCACCATCAGTTGCATGTTCCTCGCGAGCAGCTCTAGCCATAGTTGGTTGGCCAGGTTGAGGGCGGTGTCGACGAGGGCGACGGGCGAGAAGCCGTACAGCTGCATCTCGGACAAGAAGTCCTCCATCGCCTCCGCCGCCCCTCCCTCCACTGTCAGATTCTCTCCATCCCCACCACTCCCTCCTTCGCTGCTGCTCCGACCGTCCCCATCAGACGGACCGCAAGAAACGCTCTCGGCGGCGGTGGGCGCGAACGCGGGGGCCGACATTGTCTACAGAGCAGCAGCAGAGAATCAATAGGGGATAAATCTGAAAGAAAAACAAACTGAATTAGAAAAAAGCCGTCGAGCGAGCGCAGAAATGTTTCACAATGCCTACAAAAGCAAACACGATCAACAGGGACGACAGTTTGCAAATAGTCCGCAACCATCCATCGAGCTTTCGTTGCCACGAATCGCTTGGCATTCGTAGTCGCGGTACACGCGCCGTCGTCCAAATCAGTCCAGCTACATCGTGTTCTCACTATTCTTTATTCCTCACAATTTTTCCAAGGCGATTCACAGGAGCGGAACACGCACTGTGCACAGAAACGAAGAGATCACTGTTTCTTGCGGCCCTTCTCGCCGTCCTTCTCTGCTTCGAGCATCGTCAGTCGCTCGACGCGGCAGCGCAGCGAGTAGAACTTCGTCGACGACGCCGCCGGCAGCTGTCGACGGCTGTCGACGACGTCGCCGTCGTGGCCGACAGTGGGTGGGTAGCGGGGCGCGTGGACGAGGGGCGGCCGGCGCGTGTGGGCGTTCTGGGCGAGCAGCGCCTCGCGTACGCGTCTCCGTCCGTCCGCGTCGCCGTCGTCGGCGCCCGCGGCGCGCAGCCACGTTGACGACCGCCAGCTGTAACGTCGAACAACTGCACTGCGAAGGGAACGGGCCTGTCATGTCAATCGTGTTGAACAAGGGCATCCGTGCAGAACTAGAGGCAGTCGGACTTACAAACTGGTCTTTAATGAAAAGCATGCAAGTTTTTCGTTCTTAGCGTCAGTGGCGGACATTCCGGCAGCGTTCCACGCATCCAGACAACGTGTCTCTGTCGTTAGTGGTGTGCATCAGAAGGCTGACCTTTCAATGGCCGCGGTCGCGTGGGGACCGCGCAGCGTCGTCTCGAGCGTCGTCGTCGTCAGCTCCGCTCGCGAGCACGTCGCGAACCGCGTCAGCGCCTCCCTCAACTCAATCAACCGCACTTCTTTTGCGTCCATCTCGCGAGGGTAGTGGGCGTATAGCATCACGTAGCTAGGAAGGAGGAGAACAGGTCAGATAAAACCTACACGTGGCTTACGGTAATGGACCCCCCCGCCACACAACGGAGGGTTGTTCAACTCAGCTTTTCTGACTACCTGACAGTACGTAGCATTGAGCTACATGCACTCTGCCCCCCCATACACAATAGTTGGCCATATTTAAATTTAAAATAGTATGCAATTTGTAAAAATTATATTGTTAGTCGACTGTTCCCCCCCCCCCCTCCCGCATTGCCTCGTCCCCCCCCGCCCCTCTTTTTCTCCGCTCGTGCGGCCCGCAAAAAAAATAAATAAATAAATAAATAAAAAAAAAAATGCCTGCGTCTAACCTGATGAGTTGGGCGAGTCCGAGTGGCTGTTGGGCGTCGACGGCAAGCTGGGCGAGCGTCAGCGCGTCGTAGGCGGCGAAGAGCCGACGCACTCCCTCCACGCGCTCCTCCAGCGACTGACCGTAGTCCATCGAGAGAAGACCAGCACGCCTTGAGTCGTCCTCCACTACAACCAAGAACTGGACGACAGCTGCTACGATAGATCAAGAGCGTGTGCACGCACGCACGGTCAACGGCCGAGGCGGCGGCGAGCGGCTGGACGCATGCGTTGCGCAGTCGCTGTAGGGCGCATTCGATGAGCAGCTGCAGAGGCAGCGTGCCCTCGAGGCGCGGCAGCGACACCGACGCCGCTGCCCCTCCTCCCCCTCCTCCTCCGCCAGCGAGTTGTGGCGCGGTCGCCTCGCGGAGAAGGCGTCCCAGCGTCGAGCGGTTGCCCTCGTCCACCACGACCAACGAGTCGCCCCCGCCCCCAGCGGCGCCCAGGAGCGCGCCGCGACGGATCAGAGAGAACAGCGAGCCGAATGCGGCACTCAGCGTCGCGTACGAGTTGCAGTCTAAACGGAAAAGGAATCAAGACCAATCCAGCAACAAACAAAGAAAGGCACGCAAGGAAAAGAAAGACAAACTCCACTCAGAGAACGAAACCCAAAAAAAAACTAGAGTAACCCCACTTACGTCTCAAGACCACCCAGAGCAGCTCGGTCAAATCCAAATGGGCGGGCGAGGCCAACGGATCGTCGGCGGCCAGCAGACGCGTCACGAATTCGTCCGACGCCCCGCCGCCACCTTTCGAGAAGGCTGAACAAATCAATTAGAAAAACCTGTGGTCACACTAGACCCTAAGGCAACCCTAATCGCATTGTTTCTTGTGCTAGTCCACACCTGTCAAGAGTCTGTCGACGGCCTGTGGCAGAGGCAACTGAGTGGGGCCTTCGGCGTGGGCGAGTGGCACGAATCCGTCGCCCGTCCACGCCACCTCGCCTGTCGACAACGCAGCGGAGAACTTCTAAACAACAAACAACAGGACTGATACTTCAAACGTAGACGAGTTGCCTTGCTTACCCAAGTCAACAATCGTCACAGGCGTATCGCTACACACCTGAGGAACACAATGTACACACCAAACGCAACTGCGCCGTTCAGCGTACCTCGAGCGCTGCCAGCTCCAGGGCGCGACCATAGGCGGGCGCGCGCTCGTCGAGCCAGCCCGGCTTCACGCGCTGAAATCCAGTCAGTTCACGGTTCATGTCGCTTCTAAATTCTGCAATCTTTCTGTCAGGTTCAATGGTCAGAACGACGTTAACGTACCAACTTCACGACGGCGTTTTTGGGCGGCGATTGAAGGCAGTGACTGTTGGTGGCCGTCCAGCGCGCCAGCAGCGACACGGCGCAGTCCGACTCGACGCAGCCCTCCAGCAGCACCATCTCGGCCCGATGCTCACACTGACTCGTCCCAGACGACGGACCCGACTAAACGCACACCACACCACACTTGTCTACGTAGATGACTGCCAGCACTCCGTTTTTTTATTTTATTTTTCCGCAAAAATGCAAAATCTGATGCATAATAAACAACCATGTAAATTTACATTCTTTCCGCCAACTTTCCTTACCGTTCGAGCGCCTCTGTCCATCGTCCTTTCCAACTGCTCGGGCGTGCCGAACCCTAGGGTTTCGCGTGTAAATTGCCATTCCATTCCATTGTGTAAGTTTAGTTGATTACCAATGGCGGAGACGACGAAACTGATGGGAGAGCGACCGGGCAGATTTTTGTTCGTGGGCCCGGCGGCGCCGAGGAAGACGGACCGCAGAGGATCGGAGCCGTCGCAAAAGACGACCACCGCCGTCCACTGCACTCTCCTGTCGGCAGCCACGCCCACACCCACCGACGCGGCGAATACGGACAGCGCGCGTCTAAACGACTGCGCTGGGGAAGCGGACGTGACGACCTCCTGTGGTGACACAAGGCACGCGGATGGACAGAGGTGCCGTGCCGGCGGAAAATGGGGCCGTATGGGAGGGGGGGGGGGACCACATTTCTTACACAAAGTGAGGGGCTAAAAGAGGCTAAAAGGAAAAGGAAGGCCAGGCGAGCATGGCGACTTTTGACTGGGGTTACGTGGAACAGGGGGAGGAGACGTTTACGAATCAACAGCATAGACACGAGTACGAGTGTCGCGCATGCACATCCGACACGCACCACAGCTCTCTGCTCAGTCCCACACCTGGCTAGCGCCGTCGGCAGAGGTTTTCCAAAATTGGCGTCGGCCTCCACTTTCTTCGAGCCATAGGGCGTCTTGTAGACGGCGAACGTGCCCTCGCCAGCAGTCAGAGTGCCGTCCAAGGCAGTTGTCTCCTTGGATTCGTCAACGGCGAGGAACTCGACTCTCAGCGGTGAGCCAGCCAGCTGACTCGGCGACCACGACGACGGCGACTCCGCTGCCGCTCCGCCAACGTTCGTGACGTCACCCAATGCACCAGCGCGACCGCAACGCGTCCCGCACGAGTACGACTCCTACAATCCCGGACTCGAGGGTCGACTCAACTCCACAACAAAAGGTGTAGTTTTAACTGGGATGTGCATATGAGCGGCCACTTCGTATGGTATGCCGCATGAGTACGATGATTGATGATCGACGACGTCCGCTCAAACGAGACTGCAAACGGACCTGGTCTCCCAGCGCGACGCTGACGAGCACGACGGAGTCGAGATCTGTCGCACCGATCAGATCGGCGAGCAGTTGATCCGCTGTATTTCTTCCCGATAATTGACGGAGGCGCAATTCGTCCCATTCAAACGGAGCGCTAAGATCTACTCTAGAAAACAAATCATTAGAAATGAATAAATTGACCGGGCCGTGCAGTCCAACTCGTCTCGATCTAACAACAGAACTATACCTTTGCAGGAACGCTGATAGTGCTTCTAACAACATGTTGTTGAACGCCCTAGCAAAAACTGGGAAAGAGAAAAGGACGACAGAAAATTGACTTTCAAAGCCGAACAAAACGGCGCCCCCCGGTGTGTGCGCGTGCGAGCCCTTCTAGGGCGGCAAGAGTGACGGAGCGCAAACATGCTCGCAAAAAAATAATTTAAATTTTCGGCTATTTCCAAAATATGCAACCGATACAAGCACAACCGATACAAGGGATCACTGTAGCTTAGGCTTTAGCTTAGGCTTAGGCTTTTGCTTAGGCTTAGGCTTAGGAGGCGGGAACAATAATCCCTTGTATCGGTTGTGCTTGTATCGGTTGCATATTTTGGAAATTGCCAAATTTTCAAATATTATGCATGTCGTCGATGTACTACTCCGAAAGTCGGAACAGAAAGTTAGGAACAAAGTAGGCAATTTACGCAAACAAGCCAAATATTCAAATAAAAAAATTTGCATGTCTACTTGAATTATGCTAATTTGGGGACTCTTCATTTCTGTATCTTCCATAGATACAACAACAGCAAAGATTAGACGGTGTTCGTTGTTTAATGTTAGAAAATAAATTGAGTACATAGGTGTAACTGACGATCGAAGCTGGGGGGGGGGGCGTCTCGGATTTGTCAAAGTCGATGGGGGTGACCTGCACGGCAAATTTGATCCAAATTCTTTCACAAGACGAACGAAACTTGGCAGCAGCACGCGAACGCACGAAGGGACACAAATGACGCTAGACGCAAAACTACAATGTATGCTGGAAACGAAACGCCATCAGTCGTTATTCCATCTTTTCCTTATCGGTTGTAGGCCAGCTACTTCTTGACACCAGCTGTAAAGATGGGGAACGCTCCGCCTAATAAACAATCACTCTATGCGCACTCTCACTCCGTTATACAGACAAGCTTTCGATGAAAGCCGCTAGAAAAACAGTAACATTAGCAACATTTAATTAATTGCTAGCCAACAAAGGGAGCTTACCGTGAAGACAACGAGCGCGAATAAGGCGGACAGCGTGACGATGGCCGTGAATTCAGTGCGACTCGCATAGGGCCTGGCGCAGATCGCATACCTGCCCGTTAACACATTTCTTAGTCGCTTTCGGATGTTAACAATGATTTCGGAGCTTTCCAAACCATTCCAGTGGACTGCCGTCTGGCGGCTTGCGGAGGCGTCCGTTTGGGAGGCAGTTGAAATCGAACGGCCAGTGACGGCCGATTTTCTCATCGCACAAATAGACGGCGCGCGTTGGCGATTTCTGAATTTGAACAATTCCACAGAACCGGAGGCTTGTACGTGTCGCACAGACCCCCACTCGGGATAAGCGAGTGTAGCATGCAATATGGAGCGCCAGTTAAAAAGGCGAATTCCAGACGGTCACCGACCAGTGCTAGTGCGCGTGCGAGCTCGTGGGGCAGTCCGAAGGCGGGCTGGCGGTCTGCGCCGCGCGTGGCCGCGCAGCCGACGCGTCCGCCGGCGATGGGCTGAAAGACGCCGACGGAGACGAAGGCGTGGGGCGCGCTCGTCGCAGCCGTCGACAGCGCCACAATCGAGCAGTACACGCACACCGCCGCCGTCAGCCAGTCAGCGGGCGGCAGCGCCCACTGCCAGCCGTCTAAGAGTATTCGATTGCGTGCAAAGTAGGAGCGTGTGCGTGCCTGTGCCCATGCTCAAGGCGAGTTGAGTTGGTATGTACATATACCACGGGGGGGGGGGGTCTGCGGGACGAGTAGATGTCCAGAAACATAATGGAAAATGTTGCACTAAAATGGCGTCTAAATTATATAATTTTTTAAAACTTTGTTCCTTACAAAAAACAACAAAAAAAAAAACAAACAAAAAAAACCCCCCCCCCCCCCCCCCCCCAAAAAAAAAAAATAGGTACTTTTGGTTAAAATGTACCTAAATAACGTCATTCAGCTGTTTTCTTGAGATGTGACATAGCACTGAAAAGCACGCAAACACACTCGTGCACCCACTCTTTATCGTTTCAGATAGGTGTTACTTTTGATTCTTGATCCTGAACACTTACAATAGTGCTGTGTGTTGGGGGGGGGGAGTGTTGGGTGGGCGTCCATTTTCGGGTGGAGGAGAGGACCTCCCCCAGTTACACAGGTAGTACGGTCAGCCCAGGCCTTGGTCAGTTACTAGAGCAGCTCACCGGGGCCTCGGAGGGGGCGTCGTCGGAAGGCGGAGAGGCGTGTGTCGCCGGCTGCGACGGCTCTGTCGGCAGTCCAGACGTACAGGACGGCGACGCCGAGGGCAGCCAAGCCCACGACGCCGGCGTTCGAGTCGAGCACGGCCACCGCCATCCAGAAGAGGTAATTCAGACCGAAGAAGATCCACACCGTAAAGACGGACGCCAGCGCGACGCAGGCCAGCTCTGACATGAAGCTGAAATGGCTCGCGCGACTGGTCGAACTGAATGTCCCACGCCGAGCCGGCAGACGCACAGCTTCCAGTTGAACTGTTCCGGGACGGTGAGACGACGCGCGGCCTTGAGGGCCCAGACGAACGCGCAGGCGGCGGCCGCTCGTTCGAAGAGCGCCGCGGCGGGCACGAGACCGTAGAGGAAGGGCTGCAGCGTCGGGTCGGCCCGACGCCACTGCCAGTGCACCATCTTCGAGCCGACCAGCTCGTACGGCAAGGCCAACAACAACGTGAGCAGACCTGGCGCGCCGCTCTCTCCCGAGTCAGACAATTTTGGAGAATTTGAAATTTGAAAATATTGAAAACTTTGATCCTACATTGGGATTTAGCCGGAGCCCGGAGTCGTCAACTAAGCGAGACGCCTTCAACAAGCAAAACCAACTGTTACGCATGGCGGGCCGAGACAAGTTGAGAGCCAGTTCACGCGGTGTGAGTGGGTGAGCGACGCGCCCGCGGCTATGCCCTCGGCCCTCCAGGAGTTGAGGCGTAGTCGTTGAACGGCGAGGGCGGGCAGGAAGAGGCAGAGGGGCGAGAGGCCGACGAGCCAGTGGAGGGGCACGCGTCTGCCGAGCAGGCTGAGCAGGGCGCGCGCGTGGAAGCGGCGGTCGGCGTAACGCGAGCCGCACACGCCGCCCGTGAACAGCGCCTCGAACGCGCACGCCGACGACAGCGCCGACAAGTACGTGTAGAAACGACGACCGCCGCCCAATGTCGCTAGAGCATCAAGCAAGGCTCTTGTTCCCACTGTGGCGCACGCCCGCCCGCGCACACTGTGTTTGCTGTTGTCCAGAGACCGTCAAGCCATCCTCGTCTCACTCCAACCAACGTCCCGCAAACAATCGTGAATGACTCATAAAAAAAAACTGACCGTGTATTGCGAGCATAAGGGCCACGATGACAAAAAGCAGCTCGAAAACCACAAAATTGTGGTTGTTGTCGACCTGCTCAAAGACATTGCTCTCGATGGCCAGCACCCAGTCAAAGAACTGCAAATTTCAACTGTTTTTTTTTCTTTAATTTTTATTCTATATATTATACAGTAACCAAACATAATTCAGTGTGGTCATCTAATTAAATCGCCGTACCCCAATCAAGCGCATTGCTGCAAACTTGACGGTCCGAATCTGTTCCGCTGACAATTCAACGGGAACATAAGGAAAGAGGTAGCGATCGAGTAAATAATCCATCTAAATCAAGCGAAAAAATGCGACACTTTTTATTTTAATTTTTTGTGCGAAAAAATAATTGATGCATCCACATCCGATTCGGGTCCGGTGCACGCATGCCACCACTTTCCGTTTGCTTCCTCGTTATGACCGAAGGGGGAATAAGATAAGAACGGTTAAGAAATGTGTTTCGCCCTGTTTAGGCTCAGCTCAGATTTCCAACTTGTTAACATGGTCCCCTTGTTGCGCCGCAGGCGACAATTTTGAGATTTTGGGCTACTTTCAAGCAATTTTAACCGATTTTGGGTTACTTTCGAGCATTTTGAACCTATTTTGGGCTACTTTCGAGAAATGTTAACCTATTTTGGGCTACTTTCGAGCAATTTTAACCTATTTTGAGCTACTTTTGAGCATTTTTAACCTAACAAGCAAGCTAAAATGCTTTCTCTCTCTCTTCTTTCACCCGGGCATTTTTGCAACAGGGGTGACCCTGTTTAAAAAAATTTTTTCAGAACGATTTCGGGGAGGGGTATAACCCCCCTACCCCCTCCCTTGGCTACGCCACTGCCAGCTCGGCTTCGATTTAGGCTTAGAGGCTGCAAGACATTAATTCTGTCTCAAAACCATTTCTTAGGCTTAGGTAGTGCTTAGGTTTGGACTTGTGCCTCGCTTAAGCTTGCGGAACGTTCAAGCTAAAGCTCAGGCCTAACACAACCTTCTTCCTTCTTCTCCGCATCGGCTGATGCCAAAATGATGACCTCCGCGCACCGGTTCCGATTCGGGAGTGGATGTGGATGTGGTGGTGAATGTGGACGCATAAATTATTTTTCAAATTCAAACCAACCGCGTGTGGTCAAACGGCCAATGGCTGTGTTTTGCTACAGCTACAAGGCATTTGTTGCAACGTGATAGTTACAGACTTTTTTGGTGTTTAAATCTTAGACTTAGGATTTTGCTTATTCTTGGTAAAATGCACAGTACAATATTAGGGTTCGCATACAATTGGCCATTCGCGCAAACACCATTCAAACGCCTGAAGACGTGTCGTAACGTTTCCCCAATATACGTTGTACTACGGTAGAAATGCTAAAATACTGAAAATTACTGTGGAAAATCGTGATGAATAACCCCTAAAGCGTGACACCCCCCAAGCGCGCCCCAAGAATCTTCTTCTCTTAAAAGCACACCATAAAAGGACAAAAAAACAACCAAAAAAAAAAAACACAACTTTTAAGAAAACACCCCCCCACACCCCACCACAAACAAAAACAACACCAAAAAACCAACCCCCCACCAAAGACCCCCGAACAACACCCCCCTCCACAAAAAAGCACAAAAAAAAGAGAACCAAACCCCAAAAAAAAACGAACATAATGTTGTAAATTGTGATAAATATAAATCTGATTCTCATGGTTCCCTTGCTTCGAGTTTTCAGAATTTTGTTAAAGTATATAGTCGCTTTGCTTGTTCTCCCTTAATAGCACTTGTAGTGTGCCATACCACAAGCCAAACAATGTACATAGTGAAATCGTGTTGAGCGGTCACGCATAAAACGTTATCGCACATGGCGCGACAACGCCCCCCACGCTGTCTGCAAGCAGCCTACGCACGCACGATCACACGCAAACACGAGCTGTAGCGACTATCTACAATAGCTGGCACTTCAGCATCTATTGTACTTACGCTGTACACCGAAAAGTCTTCGCAATGAACAACGGCATGCCGAATTATTTGACGACGGTATCAGCCAAGGAGGTGGTGTCCATCAATGTAGGCGGCCAGGTCTACACGAGCACCTATGGAACGCTCATGAACGGCACCCGTAGCGGAGCTGTGGGGGGATTCTTCGATTTATTGCTGAAAGTTGATGCGGTCAGCGGCCGAGTTGTGCTGCTTCACAAGCACCTGCAGGTTTGCGTGCGTGCGTGCGTGCGTGCCTAATTCGGCCGAGTTCCAGCGCGACGAGCACGGCCGAATGTTCATCGATCGCGACGGTGACCTATTCGGCCATATTCTCAACTACCTGCGCGACGGCAACCGGTTCGTGCTGCCTTCCGAGGATCCCGACCTCATGAGACGTCTAGAGGTTCACTCGACTCGCGAACCGAACGCGTATAAAAGACGCCATTCATGCAGCGCGAGGCCGAATTCTACGGCTTGGTGGCGCTCAAGGAGCTGGTGGAGGAGGCGCTCGACTCCTACGACAGTCGGCGAGAGGCGGTGGGACGCCGTCTCAACCGCATCGAGCACCGCCTCTTCATGGTACGAACCTCTGGGCGACAGGCAACCAATAAAATTCAGTCGAACTGCTTTTATCCGTCCATGAACCGTGGGAGCGGCGAGTAGACCCTTCTCACTTGGGGAAACCGTTGCGACAACATACGGAGCACTATTGTGTCTCAGGATTGTCATGTGTCTCGCGACTCAGGATTGACACCTTTTAAACTGCTTCAGGCGACACCGGGCGGCAGAATCTTGCAACGTCCGGGCTCACCGAACGAGCTGGACGACGAGAAGCCCCAGCCGAGGCCCTACTACAACCCGCAGGCGCTCACCTACAGGAGCACCATACGCTAGACTCCTTACACTGCTCATTGATTAATGACCACTGCAACATCAGTAGATATCAGACGAAATCAGATGAACACGTACAACACACAGCACACACACACATATACCGTAAACCCTATTATCAGCTTCCACCCCTCCCTCCTTATTCCCCCCCCCCCCCCAATATTTGCACGTCGGCACATTTCCTCGACTCGCACGCACGGTGTGAAGTCTAGTCGGAGCTTCTATTCAGCGCGTGTGCAAGTCTCGACCGCGCGCGCGGTTTGTAAAGGAATTCGGCAGATAACAATCTTCGCCTGTGACCGTGCGTGATCTGTACTCTGTAGCCGCGCGGTTGTCGCCAAACGTGCAGTTCTGCAGTGTACGAATACTGGACTTACTGCTATTGAATTCACTGCACAATAAATAGCCTTGAATTGGGGAAACATGACCGCTGCTGGGGGTGATCAAGTACAACAACGCACAAGTCACGTTGCCCAGTATGTGGCGGCAGTGGCAGTGGCGCTGGCGATCGCGAGCAGTCAGTTCTACGTTATGGCGGCCGCGAACACGCTGCAGAGCTTGCTCGAGCGCTTCCTGACCAGAAATCTCCAGGTGTCTCGTGTCACTCAGCTATTAACCGTTTGCTGCACCATGATGACGGAGTTCAGAGTGGATACGGCCTGGAGGTGACCGCGGCGGCGATGACATGGCTTTGGCCCGCCGTCTTCGTGCTGCCGACATTCCTGGGAATCGGTGGCTGCTATCTCGTCTCGAGTCGACTCGCGGACCACTTGGGCCGGCGCGGCGCCTGCTTGCTCGCGCCGTTGCTCATCTCCTGCTGCGGCCTCGCGCTCTGGCTCTCCTGCCAGCTACAGTCAGTTCCGCTCTTCATTGGAGGTCTGCTGTCCCTCTTGGCCATCTTGCGCCACTTCAATTGGTTTCTCCAATATCCGTACAGGCATCATCCTTGTTCGACTCATCATTCTCGTCTTTATGCCCATTGGAAACTGCTACCTCACCGAGATCTCCACTAAGCACACTCGGTAATATGTAGGTAGCTGAAGTTGCATACAGAGGCAACTGCAGTAATACACAACGTAAGCATAAAGTACATATACCCGTAAATCCTCCAATATCCAATAGTGCCATCCCAGGGCAAAAGTGCCATACGATTTGCGTTATACAGGGACACAAATCAAGCAGCAGTGATGTAGAACTGGTGTGTACACAGCTACGCCCATTAATGAATGACACTTCAGGTACTTTGAACTGTTAATCACCTAAAAAACGCAAAAAATGCAATAGTGCCCCAGGGGCACTATTGGAGGATTTACGGTAATAGCAAAAGCTCGTAAGGAATTCGTGGCGCCTTCTGTTCAGCGGCTCGTCCTACGCCCTGAGCACGGGAGTTGCACCGCTTGGCGCCTGCGTTTCGTCTGCTCTGGCACACAATCAATTGTTGGGTACTGAGGAGTCATGGGGATACGTGTTCCTCGCCATGGCTGTGTCCTCGATGCTCGCATTCTTCGTTCTCTTGCGCCTTCCGGAAAGTCCCAAGTGGCTTCTTCTGACAAAAGGGACAGTGGTACAGTCAGTAGTAGTTGCAAGTTTGGTGCGATTGCACCATTCAGCTCTGTAAATAAGGCATGCTAATCGTTTCGAGCTAACCATAGCTCTCTAGCCAGCCCCAGCCTTGATGCTGTAAGGACTAAGGAAACAGCGATATTGGAAATGTTGAAAACATTTGGTATCCTGTAATTGATTGCAGAAACGTAAATTTTTCTGCGCAGTACCTCTGTCAGGGAACGTCAACAAAGCTGCACAAGCTCTCAAAAGGTTGGGATTCAGAAGTGAGCAAGAGATCGACGAAGAACTGCAGAATATTAGGTGCTGGCGTGGCAGTATGATCGTGGCAGTATGTTTTTCTCCATTTAGAAAAGGGGAGCGGTTGAGCGAATCAAAGAAAGTTGTGTCAAGCTGGTTTGTACTGAAAATGGCTTGTCAGACAGGTTACAGGCGCTACTTTTGGGTGATCTTTTTGGTCTCATGCACATTTCCTCTCTGTCTGGCCTACGCTGTAGCGCTGTATTCAACAGGTGTTTGGCTTGTAAGTTTCTTTGTGCGATTGACAAAGCTAAGATTTCCCTTTCAGTTTTCCTGATGGCCGCTGGCTTAACGGAGTCTGAGGCGCAGTTCAGCACAACTGTTATTATGGTCTGCTGCTTGGTCTCAGGTTGCGTGAGCACCGTAATCATTGACAGAATCCCAAGAAGGCTCTATTTGCTCATTGGACAGTTTCTCACAGCAGTTGGCACATTCAGTTCTGCGTTACTCGGCAACGTTGGGACTCATTTGGCAGCTGTTGGCACTGCCGGTTCTATGGTGATGTGTGCCATCGCGTTTACAAGTGCCAGGGATGTTTCGAGGGTAACGCTTGAGCTTGATACGCGCGCTTGCTGTTGTGACGCAGCTTCACCTGTATCAGCTTCTGCCAACGGAAATGTCGGCGCAATTCTTACGCGCCCCAGCAGGTGGACTGTCACTGGCAATATCTCTGGCCTTTCTCCTGCCGGAGTTGTTTCTGATTCCGCCGACTCTGCGAGCGGTTGGGACGCTCTGCATCCTGCCATGGGCCACTGCAAACCTCCTGGTCACTGCAGCGCTCTTCTTCATCATGCCAGAGACCAGGCACAGGGATTCCACAGAGGTCTTTCGAGAGATTACAGGAAACACCAACTTGGACGCCAGTAAGGAATTTGAGCCGCTCATGAAGGCCGAGATAAAATCGAAAGCGCCCACCGTATAGCAAACAATATCATTGGATTGCTGTGTAATCCAGCCACTCTACTGACGAATACTCTCATGCGAATCTGTGCAGCTATGCGGTGAGCAGCCTTAGTTAGACAGAGACAAATGGCAAGCAGTGTATCACGCGAGAATACCGTTCAGTGGACTTACGATGTAGCATTGCATTGCGTTTTTTGTAGCCAGTCTTGTTTTGACGCATTACGAGTGTACGCACGCGCACCTTGCACGTTCTCAGTCCTAAGGAAACTCGGCGCCTCCTTTCCCAAACGAATCAACAAGCCAATACCTACACACAGTTCACGAGCATTGGCGAAACAGGAAGCAAACAAGTCAGACACTACGCGCGAGAGAATTTTCGTGATTAGCGAGATTCATACACGCGAAAGCGTGAATTTACAGCATCGGCAGACAGGAGCGAGCCAGACAGCCAGTAGTGTCAACGGGGACGATAACTGACGAAATCCGGCTCCAATGCATGGTCAGTCCACCAGGCTCAATGTGACACAAACTAAACTAAGGTAGCTTGGGCGCATACCTGTAACTCGGAGAGGGACCCTCAACCCAAAAAAAAAACGTTGTTGCACTCTCCCTCTTTTTGGGGGCTTTGCGAGCCGGCCACTAGACTGAAGATTTAGTGTTTCTACGGGGCGACTTAAAAAAAGGTTTGTTTTTTTTTGTGGTTTGAGGCCGAAGTCTCAGGTGAGAGGGGGACCCATAGGTCCTTGGTTACCTCTGCCAACAAGACCGATTGTCTCAATGAGAACAGCGATCAGGAGGCACAGTTTCGGCGTGAGCCCCTTGCCCAAGGGGGGTACTGTTATTGGCAGTCTTGCCACGCTGAGGATTGAACTCCGCACCATGCGGTTTGGAGCCAACGCCTTAGCCCAACTGCGCAAACAGCCGCCTAAGGTTGCCCCTCCAAAGACGCCCGCCCGCTTCACAACTGCCAAAAAAGATCCAATTCTCAGAGGGAAGGGTACAGGTATGATTGGGACCACATGGCTAGGCCGCAAAATGCTGATAAGCCCTAAATCGAGCAAAATCGGGAAGCGCGAAAAAGTCAGACTAGGATACCGTGACGACGTTCCCAACAAAGGGTGCGCAATATACAAGACGGGATTATTACGACATTCGGAACGCAGTGTTCTCGGGTGGGATCGGTGCAGGGCAGGCCGAGTCAGCGGCCAAAGTACCAGGCGAGAACCCAGACGCCAAAGAGGACGACGAGCATGTATTTGTAGGTGCGAATCGTTTCTGACAACTGCTTGTAGTCGGCTTTCAGCCGACCATTCTCCTCAGTCAACGACGCGACGCGCTTCTCCAAGCCGCTGTTCACCACCTCAAAGAGAACTGTTGCATACCCCTTTGGAGCAGTTGCTTTTCATGTCCGCCAATCGGGATACAGTATAGCACGTACGTGCTGTGCTCTCTTGCTTTGCAAACATACCTTCTCCCCCCCCCTCTCTCTCCCTCCGGCCGACTGTCAGTGTCCATTACCGTAACATTTGAATTACGTTACGAACATTACGAAAGCGTTTGAAACTCGAGCCGAGAAAGAGAAAGAGTACGTCATAACGATTGTCGTGGCACCTTGAGATTGCCGTCAAGAATGAGTCCGGTTTCGGGTGCGTCGGCGACGACGGCTCGGCAGCTGTCGACGATGTCGGCGAGCAGGTGGTTCTTGGGCAGCGCCGTCCGGCTGTCCAACCCCACCACTCTGTCGGCGCGTCGACACAGCGGACACTCGAGCTGGCGCACTGCCGCTGCAATACAACGCAATCAATGTGACATCCTTCCGACGAGACACAGCAAACGATCCCGTACTGATCATGAGTCACATGACCACCCATACCATATGTGTACATTGGGTTGGGTCTGCAGCCATTGGGGGAGGGGGAGGGTCGCGTCGAGAGGGGTCTAGAGCCATCCAGGCTAAAAACGTCTGGGATTAGAATTGTTGGAGAAGAGGCGTCAAACAAAAATGGAATATTCAGCATCAAAATGGCGTGAAAACTGTAAATAAGCACTTTTGGGTCCAAAATGGGATAAAAGAAGGTCGAAATGGCGTTATTTAGGTGTCTTTGGGCCATACAACACTGAAAATGGGGCAAAAACACACAGTGTACCCAATTTTTTCCAATAAAACAATAGAGAGGGGGTTTCCCAGAATTTATCCAGGATAGAGATGATCCCGCAAAAAATCCGGACGACTATGTATGACTAGGAGGGGAGTGAACTCAGTTAAACCCACCCCCCCCCCCCCATAATAATCCCCTGACAAAAGCAGGCATGCAAGCACCAGCCTCCAAACAAGATAACTGCGATTCTGAAACTGACCATGCAGAACAAAAGAGAACAAAACTCACCTAGGAAGCTATTCTGGCAGTTGTTGAAGAGGCCGCGCACGCAGCTCTGGCAGAACGAGTGGCCGCAAGCGAGAATTTGGGGCGCGTCGTCAAAAAGCGCATAGCAAATGGGACAGAGAAGGCAGTCGGCCTTGATCAGTAGTCGGCGAGTGGCGTCGTCAGCCCAGCTGTCGCAGTCCAGACGCTCCTTGTTCCTCTCCTTCTGCCGTCGACGTTCAGAAGACGACGACTGACCCATTCTAGAGCCAACCGATGATATTCCCGACTCACAAGCACAGAACCCAGTGCTGGTGTCAGTTGAATGCAGCACACGTTTAAATGCAGCACACGTTGTATGTGATAAAGGATGCCGGCATGCAAGCAGGCAATGTATGCAAGCAAGTTGACTTCTGCGGCTTTTTCTTGGCTTAAGGTTGGGCTTAGGCTTAGGCTTTGCTTAGGCTTAGGTTTTTGCTTAGGCTTAGGCTTTGCTTAGGCTTGGATTTTTTCTTAGGCTTAGTCTGCTTAGTCTTAGGTTTTTGCTTAGGCTTTGCTTAGGCTTAGGCTTAGGTTTTTGCTTAGGCTTCAGCTTAGGCTTAGTCTTAGGTTTAGGCCGCGAAAGTGGACTTGCCGGCATACTTCTCCTGCCTGCATTCTTTATCATATACAACCTGTGCTGCATTTAATGTGTGCTGCATTTAAGCGTAACCCAGTGACACAGACACCGTCTCGAGCGCATGTTTGCGATGTTCAAAATCCTAGTGGGACACCTTGGGACACAGCGGGATCACCGTACCCTACGCAGAATAGCGTGTTTTTCTGTATTCAAATTCAACTGCAACAACAAGCGCGTGCAGCCTCCTCTCGATCCTGCAGTCGCTGCGGCGCAAGACCCCAGCCCGACCTACAGAGCTACTGGTAAGCCTCTAGCGTCTCGGTCGCTTTCTCACGACGTTTTTTCATGCGTTTCCTCTTCAGAGCTCCCTTTCAGCGGCGTGGGGCTTTGCTGACACAAGCCGGCAGCTGATGGCCGCGACGGGCGAGCGGCTGACGGTCTCGGCGCAGGCGACAATGCAGCGACTGCGCGCAGCCAGCGTGCTCGGCGCCAACGACGACGCGCTCATCAGCCGACTCTTCTCCAGCTCCAAGTGCTCAGCGGTTGGCGACGTCTTCAAAGCATACATTTTTTTCGCCCACGTCAAGCACAAAGCTGGGCACGAGCTGGGCTCCTGGTGGCGGTTCTAGGACAGCAGTGTGTGTGTGTGTGTGTGTGTGTGTGTGTGTGTGTGTGTGTGTGTGTGTGTGTGTGTGTGTGTGTGTGTGTGTGTGTGTGTGTGTGTGTGTGTGTGTGCGCGTGTGTGTGTGTGTGTGTGTGTATATATATATATATATATATAAGCCATGACCGCCGAAGGCGGCATGGAAGGGGCGGTTGCTCAGGGTCTGTGGCGTTGGTCTGCCCTCTCTCCGCCGAGGGTTGATAGGCAGTCGAAGCTGCACGTGGATCAAGGCCTCGTGATCCTCCGACTCTTCGGAGGCGAGAGCGGAACCTTGAACCGGACGTCCCACACGTGGAAGCCACGAAGCCACAGCAGCGTCGTGCAGCTTGGCACCGACGCCGACTGGGCCGCCTTCGACAGCCAGGCCGCCTACCTGCTGTTCTACGACCGGCAGACGTGGTGACACTTGATCTCATGCGCTTTGTTCACATTGCACATCTTTTTATGCGATATCTCATCTCATGAGTATTTATTCGCGTAAGAAGGTGCATTTGCGTGTCACCGTCGCCGCCGCCGCAAGGTGCGCCGCATACAGACAACGCCATCGCACGAGGAATTTTGTATTTGTTCCGTATATTTTGCACGTATTCATCTATACCAACTTCTACGATTAGCACGTTGCACGTACTCGTATTTGAATTGGGCAGTACCGTACTAGCATTTGAACATCGTTCGTTTCCATTTGAACATCGTTAACGCACCGTCTCGAGGTATCGATCCGAGAAAATTCCGGAGTCTCTCGAACAGTCTCCCGAACAGCCCCGAAAAGTCACTTGGAATTCAAAAAGAAATATTTACTCAATACGGTACAAACTTTATTTGCATAGGGGGGGGGGGTGCACCGCGATTAGGGCCCAATTGTTCTATTTATTCCTTACACTTTGTTGCTTTTCTATATGCTTTCGTCATAATCCCTGTAAGTGGGGGTGGGGTATAACCCCCAATATTTTTCCAGCACGCCCCCCCCCCAACAAACCTACCCAGAATTTTCCCAAAGGATTTCCACCATGTCTAAAACGATAAAACTGAGTAATTGTTGTAAACCGTAATTGTTGTTGTTGGTTTGGGTGCGACTCTAGGAAGCCTTTGATGAATGGCCCATATAGAATACCCCAAAGCAACTTTCAATCTTAGAGCTCCTTGAAGCGTCCAGAAGCATGGCACAGCCCCAGAACATCTTTTAGAGAGAGCTCTCGCATCTGCTGCGGCGTGGCATACGCCGTACCCCACAGTCTGAGGCGCAACACCGCGAGGGCGTCGCACTGCCCTAAGAAGTGGAGACACGTTTCGTCCTCCACCCAGCACTTGAGACACACTTGGCTGTCGACGAGGCCGATGCGCCGTTATTAAACCCTACTGAGAGATGTGTATCTTAAATTGTTGTATAATACGCGTGCGTTTATTCCGACGCAAGGGTGGCTGTTGAGTTGGATGCCCCCCCCCGCTCTCCCGCGTCCCCTTCGGATTTCGTTCTCCGTTGGGTAGGCTGGGCCCGAGCAGAGCAGATCGCGTTCGGTTGCGGCGTCGACGCAAGTCCGACACGTCAATGCGTGTCGTAGTCTGTGTGCACGCGCGCGGCGAGAGAGGGGACGCGCGCGGGCGCGCGCGCCCGTCCGTCCGTCCTATCGCGCGCCTGCGTCTACGCCGCCGCGGTAGGCAGGCAGGCCCGCGATTCCACCTTTTGTGCGTCAGTGTTGGTTGGCTGCGCGTCGTCGGCTCCCGACGCGAAAACGCGCATTTTGCGTGTACTGGCGTAAGTTGCAGGAACAGGGAGACATGGCCGAGACAGTCTCGCTGGACGCCGGCCTGGAGTGCGTCTACTGCGGCGACGCATTCTCGAGCGAGGAGACGCTGCGCGTGCACGTGTCGACTACGCACCTCGACTGGCAGCCGTACAGCTGTCGGCACTGCGACTTCTGCCACGCGTCCACGGAGGAGTCGATCGAGCGACTCGTCGGCAAGACGCACGCCGACCAACCCGTCGCCTTCGTCAAGCACTCCGACCGGCGCCTACAGACGCTGCTCGAGCGCAGCCTGCACGAGGCGCTCAACCGCCAGCAGCAACTCAACCAGCAGCACGCGCTCCTCCTCGACTGCTCCGACCATCTCTACAAGACCGAGCAGTCGCCGGAGGTTCGCACCAGTCGAGCCGAGCCTGTCTGCAGCTCATCGCCGTGTTCTAGTACGCGAGCAGCGGCGCATCCGGCTCGGAGTTGGTGTCCGAGATGGTGGACAGGGGCGCGACGGCCGAGATCACGGTCGCCAAGCCGCTCGACACGACGGCCGTGTTGGAGGGCGAACAGCTGCAGGAGCAAGCCGAGGATGGCTTGGCGGAGTCCGCGTCGATTCGCTCTGGGCGCAAGAGGCAGCATCGACAGTCCGCCAAGCAGTGGTGCGCCGTCTGCAAGGAACACTTCATGTCGCGCTCCAAGGGTGACAATCTCAGACACATCCGGCGGGTGGGCGCCTCCTGACTGCTTGGCCTGCGCTGTCCGCGTTATCTTGTTCTTGTTCTTGCAGATCCACTTCAAGGACTCGCTCTTCAAGTGCGCCCTCTGCGCGTTCGGCACGCACGAGCGGACGCCGCTCATCGACCACCTGTCGCGCGCTCACGACGTCGCGCCCGCCGACTCGCCCGCGCACACCGTCGACAACCGCGAGACGCTCAAGTACGCGTTCGGCTTCTTTGTACCTGTAAAATAGTTGCCGCATTACTAAACATCCCCACCCCAACCAACTTCTGTTCGAAATCGGCCAATTTGGACCCCTCAACTTTTTGTCGAATTGAATTGTCATTACGGTGCAGTTCGACAAGCAGTTTGCTTCTGCAATGAAGTTTAACCGACTTAGATAAGCTGTTGCCTCTCGAGCTTCAATGTTCCAGTTGAGATCGACCAGAATTCTCCAGGTTGAAATTCTAGGTCTGAACTGGAGCTGATGGAGATCGAGTGCTTTGGAGCCCCTCGTCCGACGCCGCTTCGCTGGGTGTCGCACATTCGACGGAATAAGGCCAGCGCGACGACCGGTCGCGCCCCACTGTCGCGAAAAAGAAGAACTCTCGCACAATGAACGCCTTTCTCGCAGAATGAACTTTCGCCCGTCTCGGTCTATCACCGATGGCCTCCTCAATGAATATGGAACACGTCTGTGAGAATACATACTGCACTGCACTTCGTTCACAGTGATGCGACATACCTATGAAATTTGGGAATGAGCAATGTAAAAGTGAAGTAAAAGTTCGACGAAAATGGTTCATTGCTGAGATATTCAACAACAACAACAACAACAACAATATTTATCAAGTATTCAGTCTTGTATATCTATATCTTGTATATCTGTATAGCTATCTTGTACCTACGGGGGAAAAGGGGATGTGAAGCATGTCGAACATTTCAAGGTTGTTGGGCGCCACGCCCAGCAACACCGCGTCAGCGTCCCAGGAGCAACAGCGCAACCCACATAAAGCATGAGCAGTGGACCATTCCACTGGTGAGTGACCACGGCGCAGACACCGTACACACACGCAACGACAAAGCGCACAGCGACAAGCGCCACATGGTGACTTGCCCATTTGTGGGCAGAACTAGAATGACTACCTGACGACCCCAATCAGTCGACATCGTTCGCATTTGTCGCGCGACTATCCGCAGCCAACACGCTAGCGTTTGCACCCGCTCTATAAATGTAGCGCTACGTTCGTGGGGGCGGTGAATTTCCGCACTGCAGCTGAGATCATACTTCACAGGATCATTTCTGAAGTGTGTTCGAGCCGTATCCTCGCATCAAACTGCGCCTGGCGCACGTCGTGATGATGAGCGAGGGCGCCGCCGCCTGAGCGTGAAACCGCGCGGCGGTCGCTGTCCAGCCTGGACTCCGACTGCCGTCTGAGGATCGCGCTCGGCCGCCTCGGCGGTTGAGCAGGGCGGTTGGTGCTTTCTGAGCGACCAACAAAAACATAACCAAAAATTGCACACGTACGTGGGGAATGTGCACACTACACAAAGCTTTCCAGCAAGCTGACATCGCACATTACAAGCATCAAACAGCAGCTGATTATCGGTGTTGGCGTCCAGTTTTCAGCCAGCCAGTGAAACTTTTTTCAGTCGGGCGCTGTGCACATCAAGTCTCTGTTTAGATGTGTGTGTCTCACCTGTTAGATCTGTGTGTGTGAGATGAAAAGCCGTGTCTCACCTGTCTTTCACATGTTCAAATTGCACGGTGCACGTGGTGTATAGTGTTCAATGTCTACAACACTGTATTGGCAACGGACGAACTGTGCACTAATCGTACGCAACGTACAACGGACTAATTGTGTGACTGGACCGCCATGGAGTCCACCCCCTACAGCTCGGGGTGCAGTCTGAGCGGAACGCGGACGCCGCCCGCTCCCTCGCTCCATAAAGCGGAGCGATCATCAATCGTGACTGATGCAATCGTTCCAGCTTGGGGAGAGGAAGAAGCGGTGGTAGACTGGTAGTTGTAGTAATCAGACCAACATGAGACTGGGTGTGGGGTGGGTGTAGCGATTAGAAGACGTGGTCGACGATTAGATTTCCAAGCAGCGGGGAGTTGTTGAGATTTGCCAGATACTACACCACTTGACGATACAGGCCTGGAGGCCGCTCATACGCTCACTCATAGTTGTTTCTGACTGCAGCGGGCATTTTCGCGTCTAACAAAGTCGGTAAATCGTCAAACTGTGGTCGTCAGCCATGGCTCCGTCGCTGAAGCGCCGTAGGGCGGAGAGCGCGTCCTACTGTTCCGCCGAGATGCCGCTGGAGCTGCTGCTGCGGATCGCCGGCCAGCTGCCACTCGACGCTGTGCCCGCGTGGCGTCTCAGCTCTCGACGCTTCTGGCGCCTCTTTCCCGCCGGCCAGCTCTGGTGTCCTTCCGCGCCGAGCGGGCTCGCCGTTCGCCTCTCGTCGGAGCCGGTCGGCGTCGGCGTGCGCCTGTCGGGGGAGGACGGCACTGAGCTGGGAACTCTCTCCGCGACCAGGGCGGCCTACAGCTCTGCCGGTCGCTTCGTGGACGCCGTCGAGCGCCGACTCGACCGACTCCTCGCCGACGACTACCTCGCCCAGCTGCGCTCCTTCGCGCTCGAGCTTCGCGTCCGTCCCGGCTGGCTCGTCACCGAGAAAAAGAAGGGCGCCGCCAAGGCTGACGAGGCCGAGCGGCGTGCCGACCTCGACGATCTGCCCCAGGATTGCGTCGACCTGCTCAACCGCTTCATGCGACGTCTCGCGTACCGCGCGCGTCACAATGGGTGAGTGAGTTTTGACGAAATCTCGAAGTGTATCGGCCACACTTCTCGGCTCGTAAGCAGCGTTTTCGCCAAGCAGATATGTATGATAGGCACTGTAGGCATCTTTTGTCAGTTTAGTCAGATTTTTGTAAGTTTCACAATTGCCAAATCCAAATAGACAATTGTGTATCATGTGCGGCGTGTATGTACGTTCGGGTTTCTGCAGCACGCGGATTTCTGCAGCAAGCCTGCATTCATCAACTGTAATATTCACAATGATATCTATAGTGCGCCACCTTGCGGTTTCAGCCGTCTGCTCAACAGCTTCGCTCTGAGCGTCGACAGCAAGCTCTACCGGGACGACTTCAAGAAGCTGGCGGAGAAATTCGTCGCTCTCGTGGGCGCGGGCGGTAGTCGAACGGAGCGTCGGTTCGCCTTCGAAGGGACGCACACGCAGCAGTTGGAGTCCTTCTTCGGCAAGGGCCGATGCCCTTCTGCTGATGACGTCGCGTTGCGCTTTGTCGACGGCACCTCCGCGTCCTTCCAAAGCCTCTGCACGTACGGCGCCTGCATCGGCGGCATGCGTCGTCTGGAGATGCGGAGTCCGCTCGAGACGAACGCGACCATCAACTACATCCACAAGATGACGCAGCTCACTCATCTGACGACGCAGACGCTGTCGGAGGCGCCGTCGTTGCATCTGCTCGACGTCCTCTCCACGCTCGCGCCCAACCTCGTTAGCCTCGGCGTCGAAGAGCTGCTCAAAAGGTCGCCGCCCGCCGACCTCGCGCGCGACTGGGCGTTCACCGCGTACAACGAGGCGCGACGACGCGACCGGCCCGCGCCCAGCTTCTCCTATCAGCGGTTCGTCTCGCGCGCCACTGCGCTCCGCCGGCTGCAGGTGGGCCGCGTGAGACGCGTCTGCGGCTGCTCCAAAGCGACCGTCGTCGTCTGCCACTGCCTGACTGTGGACATTGGCACGGCCGTCGTCGATTGGCCCGCCGACCGCGCGCCGCTGCAACTCGAGCTTCGGGTCCCCGACTCTGCGGGTGAGCGACTGTGAACACAGCTTATGTACGCATTTGCATCCCATTCAGATGATGACTCGCGACTGCTGCCGTCCACTCTCATCGCAGGCAACGTGGAGCTGCTCTCCGCACAAGAGTTTGTCGCAGTCGCCGACTAGTTTTGTGAACCCGTCAGCCGTGAACCCTCAAGTGCATCACACACATGCTCCATTTACATGGATTGTGTAGTGCAGCGAATTTGTCTCTGACGAGTACGACATGTGTTTTTTCTTGTCTTGTACACGATTAAAGAACTCCCGAGAACGAGAGAGCAGAGCAGCACAATCGATCGCCTCGCCCTTTCGCAGATTTTCAGACCAGCCGAGATTTGCAAAACAAAAGCTGTCACAGGCCGACGACATCAAAGCTGATTGAAACTGAAACAAGCTCTTTTCAAAGCACTTCATTTGAATTTGATTTGAATTTGATGCCAGCAGTGGTGAACCGCCGTCAACAAAATAGTTGGCCACAGACGGGATCGAACCGCCGACTTTCGCGTTATTAGCACGACGCTCTAACCAACTGAGCTATGCGGCCTTGTGTACAGTCCTCTAATCTCTCTTTGTGTAACACGTGCGGGCTCGGCATGCACCATGCACGTACAAACAACACACAACATACCGTGAACCCTATATTTACCCCCCCCCCTATAATTAGCCCCTTATAAGTAGGTATACGCCCTCCCAAGACCACTTTGAGTTTATAAGCCCCCCCCCCTTATAATTACGCATTACGCCCCTTCGCTAAATGGACCATTGAATGAATGGCAAGATTTTTCATGTCTGGGTGTCTGTATGGTCGCTTATGTGTATGTATGTACATGTATGTGCATGTGAGACTGTGCGAGTGTGTTAGAGTGTACCAACGTAAGTGCGCGGCGTTTTTTCCCTTAAAAATCGCCTCCACGCGCCTTTCCGCCCACAAAGCTCCCCACACATCGACCCTTCCAGTTTATAAGCCCCCTATAATTATACACCCTCCTAGAGCTCGAAAGAAACAATTAGCCCCAGGGGGCTAGTTTCCGGTAACAAACATAACATAACATGCAACCTATTGTTGGCATGTGGCATGCACGATGCATCTGATACATTTAGTCTGTAGCTTTATGGGCATTTATCTCTCCTAAGTTCCTGAGAAGTCCTCTGTTCACACACCGAATTTATCGTAAACTCTCAAGTAATCATCCCTCCACCCACCCTGGAGGCCTTTCATTCAGTGGGATTTCTGGCACCGTGTCGTCGTGGCGTGAACTCGTGGCGGAACTTCCGGCACAGTCCTAGGCACATTCAAACTGCGCGGGCGATTACATTCCCTTAACCCGCCCAGCCCACATCACAGCAGAGCTCCTTCATCTCCCTTCCTTTTCCGCCTTCGAATAATCCAGCTGACGAACATCCAGAGGTGTAGCGGGTGGTCCGTCGCGCGTGTCACCCGCTATTTCGAATTTCCCGGCCGAATTCGAATTTCCCGGAGGCGGCGCGTCCCAATGTCGTCGGAGTGTGCACCTTTTGCACCGTGGTCTGCACTCTCTGCACGCTGTCGACGGCCTTCCGCACCCGGGCGCCGGCCGGCGGAGCCGCCAGCTCGTCCGCTCGCTGGCAACGGCCTCGGCGGAGCTTCGCCGGCCTTGCGCCGTCTAGTCTGATCGCCGCCGGTGTCTCTCTCCTCCTCCGTCTCGGCTCGGCACCGCCCGCTGAGCCCCCGAGAGAGAGAGACGGAGAAACGGCAGCAGCCCCGTAAGCAGCGCCGCATACTGTTGTTGACTGAGAGCGAACGAGCGACGTTCGAACGAGCGACTAAGACACGATATCACCCGCGCAACGCTAGCATCGAATTGGAACACTGTACCATGTACACCGACCGAAACTGTTCTTTGAGCCAGACATTCCTTCCAAGTTCCAATTCCACTCTGCGTTCGTTTTGTTCGGCCAACGATTGTGCATACAGCAGGGAGACACGCCACCAGGGGGGTCTACTATAAAAATAAAAATAAGAATAAGGAATAGAAATAGGAAACAAAAATAAAAATAGGAATTGGTTTTTTTCGGTACTATAAAATATTCGGTCGGATTTTTGTTTTGAAACAAAAATAGGAATCAAACTAGGAATTGTCGACAGACTTGTCGAAATTGTCGGCAAGCATTTATGTGGAAAATTCCGCCAATCCGAAGCAGTCTGTTCATCTGTTCAGGCCTCAGAAACTGTGTTGCCTGTTGAACAAGATTTTAAACAAAAAATGAACTGCTATGTAAGTAGCGAAAACGCGGAAATTGTCGAGTTCGACATGGTGACGAGCGAATGAGAAGATTCATGAAGGGATGGTGTCGCTCTTCCCACCATTCCGACCTGCACGACAACAGACGACGACGACGACGACGACGACGACGACGACTACCGCAACAACCCAACCCGGCCTCACTGAAGGCGAAAATTGCCTGCACACTTGCTGGCTGCTGGCTGTTCCGACAATCAGCTGTCAGAAGTGGACGAGCTCATCCGCCGGGTCGTGCGCAAGGTGCTGTGCTGTCCGTTCTTCAGTGGCGGATCCAGGGAAGATGGGATGTTCCACTTCCCGAAATCGGAAATCTAGGGGTGGGGGAAGGGATAGGCGGTGGGAGAAAAAACGCGTTTTCAACATAAAATTGCTTGGACATAGGTACCGTAGGTGGTCGAAAACAGCAACACATTCGCTTGTGGTGCCGTTTACTTTCGTTAATCGTCAAAAATGAAAAAAAGAATAACTCAACCCTTCTGCAACTCCCCCCCCCCTTCCGAAATAATTCTGGACCCGTCACTGCCATTCTTGGCGCACTGGCGGCAGGCAAGTAATTTGTCAGCTCTATCTTTACGTCGCTTCAAAATATTTGATCCACTTTAATCATTGTTACCGCAAAACCTGCGATGAGCCCCCCCCCCCCCTCCCTGGCGTCTCTCGGGGTGGATTTTTTTTGGGATTGAAACTTCACCAAAACCAGGGGGGTGGTCATAGAGAAATTCGGGGTAATGTCCTACAGTTCGGTGTTAGGTTGGCGCTGCGGCGTTCTGGAGCAACTTAACTATTTTGTAGTTTTCTATACTGAACAACGAACGAACGCGCGCGCAGTGTATGTGTATATCACTGTAATGAGAGCAATGTCGTTATATTCCTTCATCGGTGTAACCAGGCCCCCCCCCCACACACACACGCGTACGCTACTATTATCATGATGGCTGTTTTACGGAAATTGCCAATTTCGTCAATAGGTTAGGCTCTTTACAACTACTGCACGTCGACGTCGCGCATTTAGGCGCTGCAGAAAAGTGGAAGCAGCAACACTGCAGGGAGAAGCACTCTGAAGCTCAGGGAGAAGCACTTCGTGCGGGAGAAGCACTCTCAGCGACAAGGTAGAGTCAAGCAGCTCAAAATGCAGACACTGCCCATCCCGTCCTACTTGCTACATGATTAGCTACATATATAGGCTTGATAGCTACAGCGAAGAATGAAGAAATTCTCTGCGCGCGTTGCGCGCGCGCTGTGCGCTGCTGTATGCGATTTTTTGTTTTGGGTCAAACAGAAAAAGCTCTTGGCTTTCCGCACTGTAACAAGCCACACACTGTGAAGCGTCCGTGTGTGTGTGTGCCTGTGTGTGGGTGCGCAGCTCGCGTTGGTTGCAACAATAGGAACACGCTCTCAAAATCGCCGATTTAGAGAGGTTTCTATCGGTTTAAAGTGTCTTGCACTTCGCCCAGTGCTTACGTTATTGTTGTTGGAGCTTTTGCTGTTCCAATTCGTTAGTTTGGATGACCGAATCGATCATTCTTAATTAATCTAACCACCTCTCTAGGTTCTTATTTTTTCAGGCCATATTCTAGGAATTCCTAATTTGCCGTTCCTGTTTCCAAACTTTATAGTAACGGCCGTTTTGTTCAGCATACTCCTATTTTTGTTTTCCGATTCCTATTTGTGTTTTTATTTCCTATTATTTATAGTACCGAAATTGTAGGAATTCCTTATTCTTATTTTTGAAACGGGCATTCCTAGTTTTATAGTAGAGGCTCCAGGGAGAGACTCTATCACTCGTCGAGCTTCTCGAGCGCGAGTTGTGCAACGCCGACTATATGCCGGAATCTTGCGGAGCCGAGCATGGTGCCGCCGTGCTTTCGTGCGACTACGACTAAGGCTCTCCTTTGGTCGAGTCGCTGCAGCAGCTCCAAAAGCCGCCTTCCTGAGCCCGATTCCCTAAAGCTCGATTCGCATCATCCCACTACGCAATCGTGTGACGAGTAGATATCTCGTCAATAGCGTTGAATACAGTTCGAAAGACGAAAAAAAATTTTGGGTACCTGCCATCCTTCGATCGTTCTACCAATACGCCACTGGAATTGACAAATCGGTAAGCAGTCGCTAGTGCTAGTGCCTTTGCTGGGTTTGGTAAATTAGGACTATAGGTAACCAACGCTTCGTTCAGTTAAGGCAAAGTACAGAGGGGGCTATTTCTCGTACGTGGATGTTAACGGTGGGAGATTGAATAGAATGGGGCACCGCAAAATGAAGAGGGCGCATATCACCGACCGTCGACCGAAATTTCAGTAGAAGCCAGACGGTTCCCAAACTTACAAAATCAAACACTTATAGGCAGTATAACCACTTTTTTACTTTTACACCAGGCGAAACACATTTGGCAAGCACTGACGCCTGTAGGCGATCATGGTATGCGTTACGCCACCGTATTCCTTGCGCGCTTTCACTATCTTCAGCGATTCCTCAACCTAGGAATTCAGTTACTATTTAGTAGCAAAACAATTTTAAAAGCAACAAACGTCAGACAGGGAATGCACAACTGCGGCAAATCCTTTGAAGTGACTGCGCCGGTCTACTAACCATAAAGGGCCGCTATGTACCACTTTTCTCAAAGACATCTATATATGATGCAACTGGAATGTTAAACAAGTACCAATCATAACAATACAGATTATCCAGGCGGCACGCCTAAAGAATACTCAAAATTTATTAGCAACAAAAGCGCAGTCACTAACAACGCACACATACACTCAGCAACAAGCAACATTAATCAGGGAATTTAACCTAGAGTTAATAAAGAACAGCAAAGATTAGTCCATTGAGTGAGCTTAGAGCCTTTAAATCATGATGATAGAATTCTCGCATGTACGCATGCATGAAATGACAACGAACAAATACAAGCCTTCCACACGCTACAGCCAATTTGCATACAACGAAGAAAGAAGCACAGACTGGAAAACTCGGTGGAAGGTTTGGTCCGTTAATGATCATCGCCAATTTGTCGAGTGTAGTTTATCGATTCGCGTCGGGGCAAGTCAGCGCTTTTTGCGCCTGTTAGGTTTAGTGTTGTTATTTTGGTGGGGTTTTGTCGACTGCGCGTGCTCAGCGGAATGCCTGTCTTTGACAAGTCCTGAGTCGATGAGCGCCTGCCGAGCGACGTTGTTGATGTGCTTGAAGCGGTCCGGGCCCAAGTGGATGCCGCCATACCACCTGGAATGGGGTTTAGGACTATTTGGCGCGGACTTTTTGGCGCGTAACTTTTTGGCGCGGACTTTTTGGCGCGGACTATTTGGCGCATGGGACTTTTTGGCGCATGGGACTATTTGGCGCATGAGGATTTTAAGTTCAATGACTCCTGATGATAAAGAGCGGCTATGCACTTATAAAAAATTGATAATGATGATAAATGATAAGTAAAGAGCGGCTGTCCACTCAGAGTAGTAATTGTTATTGTGGGCGACCAGATCGCCTTGGCGATTGTCTGTCATGTGGCATAGATGGGACGAGTAGACGCCAACACATTCGCAGACGCGGCTGGCGCTTTGATGCGGTTGCGGCTCAGCACAGCTTTGGTGTTGGCAGCGTTAGCCCACAGCCGCGCCTCGCCTTCGGCTGAGGTGCCCACAAACGGTAGCCCGTCAGAGCTCAGCGCGGCAGCGGCAGCGCCCACAGAGACAGTGTGCATGGCCACATCCTACACCATGGAGGTAGCGGCCAAGGCGACCTCGATCTTGCTCGGGTCTGCCGATTCCATCCATTGACCACTTTTGACAGCTACTGTTTACATGCACAGACTCAGAGTTATTGAACCTGAAATCACCATGCGCCAAATATGTAATCCTCATGCGCCAAAAAGTCCCATGCGCCAAAAAGTCCCATGCGCCAAATAGTCCGCGCCAAAAAGTCCGCGCCAAAAAGTTACGCGCCAAAAAGTCCGCGCCAAATAGTCCTGATCCCCCTGGAATGGTGTGACTTTGTCAACTGCATGTATACGAGATGATATGCAGATACCGTAAATCCTCCAATAGTGCCCCTGGGCACTATACTTTCAACCTCTCTTTACCCCGGGACACTATTGGAGTTGTGTTGCGTTCCTTACGTGATTAACAGTTCAAAGTAGCTCAAACGTCATTCATGAATGGGTGTAGCTGTGCGTAACCGGTCGTTTCCCCCCTACCAGTTCCCCCCCGGACGTTTCCCCCCTGCCGTTTGCCCCCCAGTCGTTTCCCCCCTGCCAATTTTTTTTTAATATAGGCAGATGGTGCTGCTAAATGACAACGTCGTTGTTGCCTGTCACACACAAAAAGAAAGTAATGGGACCCTCGTTCCTGCTGCTTGCGCCCGAGCTCAATCAAATCGTCAAAAGAGTCAACTCAACCAGCGCAAAATGTGCGACTGATCGCCTGCTGCTGAGGATGCTAGGTATATGACTAGGGCGTGTAAAATAAAGGTGTGACTGTTTCAATTGCGTGTTCATCAATAAAAAGTTTGATTGATCAAAAGTGACATGAAGCATATTATCACCGGTCGCTTGGAAAGAGTGGACGACAGAAGCTCCGCTATCAGTCCCTCCCAAACGGCGGGCGGGTGCAACTTGGCGAACGAATGCCCAGGAGTCAACGCGTTATAAAACGCACGGTTCCAAACTCCAAAGTCTATTTCTTTCTTTAGGACCAACAGCGGCGTGCCGCGTACCATGTCATTTGTGTCGTTTATGCATACCGCCTTGAAAAAAAATTGTTGAGTACAATAGAAACATTAGTAATAAAAATAGATGTCTGGGGGGGGGAAACGACCGGGGGGCAAATGGCAGGGGGGGAACGTCCGGGGGGGAAACGGTAGGGGGGAAACGACCTGTAGCCGTAGCTGTGTACACGCCACTTACACATAACTTCTGCTTGATTTGTGTCCTTGTACAATGCAAAACATAGGGTACTTTTTGCCCCCGGGGGCACTATTGGAGGGGGGCTTCTATTGAAGGATTTACGGTAAGCGGAAAATACATGAAGCTTGTGGGGGGGGGGGGCTAACCACCCCAGTCGGCAACATTTCCTCTCCCCAACCCCGCAACCGCCACAACGAAGCCCAACCACGCCCCCCCCCTCTCAAGAACGCTATGTATGACCTTTTTTGCCGTACGCTTAACAAAGCGCCTACCTATTAGACCCCAAAATTTTCTCCTGGACCACCCCCTGGCAGTCTAAAATTTCCTACACCCTATATACCCCAGGATTGTCTCCAAACCCACGCCAGATTAAAACCCGGTTACACGTATGGTCCAGGGTCCGCAGGCACGCAGGCACGCAGGCAGGGGCGGAGGAAGGACCTGGTGACGACGACGAGGACGTCCTTGGCGTCGAGGATCTCGAGTAGGTGGACGAGCTTGGCGCCGGCGCCGTGCTCGCCGTCGTCCTCCGAGTCCATGTACTTGACGGACGCCTGCTGCGCCCTGCTGGCACCGCTGCTGCTGAACAGCCTATAGGCGTACATGTTGTGCGTGGCCCGCGCCACCTTGGGGTTCTCCTTGAGGCGCGACACCACCGCCTGCACCTGAACGCACACCGCCTGTTCGATTGTGTTGCGTGCGTCGCGCGCGCGCGTACCTGCGCGACTCGGCCGATTCTCGCGGCGTGCGCTTGGAACGCGCTTTTTCTGTCGGTGACCGTCTCTCCCGAGAAGATCTCCGGCACTTCCATTTCGTCGTCGTCATCCGCCTCGTCAGCGTCCGCCGACCACGGCAGCTCGACGAGCCAAACCGCCTCTTCGTCAGTGTCGACGCATCTCTCGACATTTGTCGTTGTCGGCAGTTGGTCGACGTCGCCATCAGACACACGCAGACAGGCTTCGACCCAGTGGTGCAGAATCGGCTCTCCAGGGTGGTCAAGGAAGATCTCCTGCAGTCTACCGGACAGCTGTCGACGTCTGCCCACCGACAGCGCCGTCGACGGCTCGAATTCGAAGGTGGGCGGCGTCGCGTAGGCGTCGTCGTCGACAGCGCCGGCCGCTTTGTGCAGCCGGACCCACAACTTTAAGCTGTCGGTCGTCACCGACAGACGGACGCTGTCCACTTCCGACAAGTCGACGTCGACCACTTCGCTGCCGAAGACGGCCACGAGTGCCGTCAGCTCGTCGACGACAGAGCTCGACAGCCCTGAGGCCGACAGAGCAACCGACAGCTCGTCGGCAATCATCCACTGCCGTAGTCCCAGTCTGGCGACTGTCCGACGATGGGGCCAGCGTTTCTCGCCTGGAAGACGACTATTTTTTTTCGAATTCAACAACTATACACAATCTTACGTCGACTTGTCGCCGCACGTATAATTACAGTCCCGCTAAATCCAAACATACTACGTAGTTAGTAATAAAGGGTGTTTTTTTTTAAATTATCACATTTCTTTTTTGAATAACTTTTGTTTCCCTTGTCGGATTGTTATGAAATTTGGAACACTTATACTCAAGACTTTAGGATTTTGTCTGAAAAAAGAATCGTCGAATTCGGTGCAGGATTCCGAGAGTTATGGCGCTCCGAATCAAATGTCTCGTTTTTTGGCAGATCTTACGAACGAAATCGGTCGTATCGTAACTGATCAGTACTGTATGCAAAATTTCAAACGCAAAACTTTGCTTTCGCTTTGCGCGGGCTCGTCTAATATGGTCGGCGTACAGAATTCTCTAGTGCTGCTCGACTGAAACCTCCCCTCTCCATCCGCCCTCCCCCCACTCCATTACCCACCCAACGGCCCTCTTCTGGGCCACCTCAACAGGGTTCAAGTCTTACTCTGCGCCTCTACGTGGTGATGCCTGGGCGGGCAACGTCTCTTTTATGAGGCGACAAAGCGGGGGGGCACTGCTAGCATGATTTTCAAACATCAGCCCAACACAGCACCAACACCAGCCCAGCAATGGTGTTTTTGTTCTCAAAAAGAGACATCTGATTTGGAGCGCCATAACTCTCGGAATTCTCAACCGAATTCGACGATTCTTTTTTCAGACAAAATCCTAAAGTCTTGGGTATATGTGTTCCAAACTTGATTACAATCCGGCAAAGGAAACAAAAGTTATTCAAGAAAGAAATGTGATAATTAAAAAAAAACACCCTATATTAGCGAAACACGTTTTGCACAAGTTCGGCGGAGAAAATCAAAACAAACGAGGTTTTACTAGGCTACATATCTAGCGTAACATAGAGTCATCGAACAGTGTGATTGATTCAGTTAACGGCCATTGTGCTGTGTCAGGTGGTTGTCGTCAAAAATAAAAGTTAAAGAAAAAGACAATTATAATTTATTCAATTATTCAAACTCATTCATTCAGTATTCATCAAATAGGTATTTTTAGTTCATTCCACTCTCTATTCATTGTCAAAATCACAGCCGATATTATGCAGTTCCGTCCGTAATGAAAAAACCTCAGCGCTGTCTTGATAAACGTTCTATTTGGCACAGGAGGGGCGACAACCGTATACACAAGGCATCAACTATTCATTGACGTGTTATACCAGTGCGAAGCAATCACGACTGCGTGCGTGTGCGCGTGTGCATGTTTTCTGTACGTGTGACGAACAACCCTGTGTGTGCAGGCGGGCGCGAGTTGTAATTGTAAAGACGGGTGTCGAGGCGGGGCTTGGCTGGCAACAGTGGGGTCATTTCCGCACTGCGTCTGTTCAGCGGTACAAGAGGGTGGAGAGCGTGGTGGTGGAGCCTGCGGGCGTGGTGTTGAGACTGCTGCAGCAGATGTCGCACTGGTCGATGAGCTGCAGCAGCTCCTCAGGGCTGGGACCACCCTACAACGTCGACACGGCTGCGCACAGCAAGTGGTCGTACGCACACGACCACCGACATCGTACTCTGTAACCGACCGGGCCAGGCCGTATTACTGGAGGGGGGAGGTGGTGGAAGGGGTATATGTGTGAAATCTTACACCAAAATAGCGACAAAAGACATTCTTGGCCAAATTCGTGTCAAAATGGGTTCTGAGTAAGGTTATTTCAGTGTATTCTGCTACAAAATACTGTAAGCACGCAAAACATTCACTTTTACCATTTTGGAGGGGTTGCAAATGAAAACACTAGCAAAGTCCGAGGATTGATTTCCGACTGACAGGTATGCGGCCCGGCTACAGGTATGCGGCCAGACCCGATTGTAAACCGCCACGTCGCGCGTCCGTCCGTTCGCTCGCGTTCGAGCGGCGCAAAACCACAGTGACTGCGTGTGCGCGAGGGTTTAAAAATTGGAAACCTTGTGCGGCCTGGGCGGCGGGGGCTGTCGTTGCGCCATGGAGACGGTGGTGGCCCCGGCCCCTCCGGCGGCAGCAGCGGACGCGGCCGGTGGCGTCGCCGTGGCCGTCGCGATGGCGGTCGATGCGACCGCGGCGGGAGAGGCGCTGCCCGCGACCGCCGCGGCTGCGGCCGACCGCGCAGTCTGGTACTGGTCCAGCGCCGTCGTCAGGTCCCACATCTGTCAGCCGCTTCATCAACTATAGCTCCGCAGGAAGTTGTGTGTGATACTCGCGGGGCTCTCTTTGCTGTCGCACCACTTCAAGTGAGAGACCTGGTCAGCCCAATCCTGGAGGGCTGACTCACCCCCCCCCCAACTCTGCAACTGCCCACTGACCTGTACGGAGCCGCTGGAGTGGCCGGTAATGAGGTAGCGCCTGGGTCGACTGTTCATCCGGTTCGATCCCTCGAGCTCGTGGACCGCAAAGGCGGAGATGCCGTTGCCGCCGCCGCCGCCGCCGCCCGCCGGCTCGTCGACGCCGCGGACGGCGCAGAGGCGGTCGCCAGTGGACGCGAGGCGGACGAACACCTGGTTCGCGTCTGCGGAAAACGGAAAAGGATTTCGTTGTTTGGACGGCCGATTTGCTTGGTGCACTGGCGGGCGCCCGTCCGTCCGTCCGCACGCAGGCACGCAGACATGCACTGACCAGGCACGAGTTTCTGGACGAATAGCTGCTCTGCGTCCGCCTCTCCGTAGGGTCCCGCCTCGCATGTGTCCTCCGAGACGGCGCCGGCGCCGTAGCAGCTGCCGGCGGAGGTGGCGAGGGCGGCGTCGCCGTTGAAGGGGCCGGAGGAAGAGGAGGAGGAGCCGGAGGCGGTGGAGGCGAGGGTGAGGACCTTGAAGCTGGCCAGGGAGCTGCTGCCCGGCTGCGTGCTGATCATGCCCCGGAACCGAGTCACCGCCCACGAGCGCACGTGGTTGTACTCGGAGCAGACTGCAACGCGCGACGCGCCCGTCCTCTACTCGGCCCGTTGGTACAATCGGGTGCCACTTTTCGCAGCTCACCGGCGTACTATACAAACAAGCGAGCACAGAGTAGTGACTCACATAGCATGAACCAAACAACAATCGAACGCACACAAGCAGAGGGACAGACACTGCATGTGTGTGCGTGTGTGTCGTGCGTGCGTGCGTGTGTGTGTGTCGTGCGTGTGTGTGTGCGCTCACGAAGTCCAAGGAGCTCACCGGATATCAAGAAGTGCGTCGTCAGCGCCACCTTGGTGATCGGCGCGCGGTGCACTGCGAACGTCTGCAAAATCGAATCAACTTTCCGCGTGTTTCGCTCAAAATGCGCTGTTACAACAAATTTTCAGGAGATTGGCGTTCATTCATTCATTCAGAATTGGAGATTCATTCAGGAGAGATTGGCGAACGGTCAGCTTTCCACTCCACCCCCTCCCCTCAGCTGAGAGGGCACCTGAAAGAGCTGCGGTCCATGGCCCACGGTCTCAGGGTGCTGGACGATGACGCGCACCGCTCCGCCGCTCGTCCCGTACGCGATCTCGATCCAATTGCCGCACAAGTCTAAACGCTGTCGCCGCGTACAGTACGCAAGGACGTTCGTCAACATTTCAACGTGCGTGAGAATGCGTGCGTTCAATGCCGCGTTACGAGCACGGGTTGAAGACTGAATACGTCATGATTACATCACACGCAGGCACGCACGCCTGGCAGGGACAAGGCGCACTGGTTTTGGGCGTGAGGTAGACGCTGATGGCGGTGACGACCTCGGCGTTGGGGTCCCTGTAGAGCTCGGTGACCAGCAGGTCGTTGTCCTTCATGCGCAGAGGGAACTTCTGCATGTCTGCAAACACGCCCACACCTTTGCTATGTGTGCGCGCCTCTGTACGTGCAAACTGCAGCCCAACCTCAACACAACGGTAAGCGAATATAGAAAAGTCTAACTCAGCCCGTGCGACTGCGAACATTGTTTTGGCGAACTTGTGAGGGGCGTAAAAAGGTGCGTAATAGAATAGAGAACTGGTGAATTCAACGCACGAACCGATGTAATAAATGGATCCGTTAGTGCAGCCCAGTAGCAAAAAGGAACCAGCGGTGTCGGAACTGGAAATCGGAACCACATCCTAAAGTGAAAAGGTGCATCTCCGGTCCTTCAAGTCTTGCAAATCAGACAAAGAAGACAACAGAAAAATCAAATGATCAACTGCACAATTGACTCAACGAATACTCACTACAAAATCAACAGACATAGGAACTAGAGCAAAAGCATGGCTGCGTACGCTACTGCATATGCAGCGAAACTGTGCGCACATACTGCACGCAAGTTAAAAATCTGCGAGTACCGTACCTGGACCTGCCAGTTCTGCGTCACTGAGTGCCAAATGCCCACTTTGCCCACTTTACTCAAGGCCACCAACACGCTGCCGATGAAAAACAGCTGGTCCACCGGAACAGACAGGGAAAACGTGCCTAAAAGCCTGTGCGTGCGTGCGTGCGTGCGTGCGTGCGTCACGTTCCCCCATCACATCTGCACATCCCCCACCAGCACTGTTGAACAAAAATTAAAAACCCAATAAAAGCAGCAACTCACCCACGAGGCGTGCGTGGCCCGTGGGCGGGGGCTGTCCCAGGCCCGCAAAATGGTTGTTGTTGTTGTTGTTGGCGAAGCCGTTGCCATTGCCGTTGCCCTGTGCCCCATTAGCCCCATTGGTTGGCTCAAGAATCTTCCACAAGTGAATGTTGCCGTTGGCCAGAGCCACTGCGAGCACTTTGTCGTTGCCCTGAGGCCCAAACTTGGCGTGCAGCGCCATCTGCCGGATGGCGAATTCCATCTTGGGACTCAGATAGGACATCTGCCAGCCCAGGCTGTCTTTCATTCTGTAAGTCGCAACCTCGTTCCATGTGCGGAAACACGGGTCATGATGCTTCATGCGTAAACCAGTCGAACTGATCGGCCTCGGCTATTGTGCCAGCGCGGTGGCCAACTGCAACTGTACCACCACCACCCCCCCCCCCGCCATACCTGTAATCGGGTCGAGGTAGGGGGGGGGGGGGGGGAACCCCGGCCCATTCCCCGAACCTGTAGCAGGCGAGGAAGTGCGAGTGGGCGACGGCGAGCCAGTTGTGGTGCGCCTTGATGAGACGCACACGGAACGGCTCCTAAATAAAGATTGCACGGCAGCGTGGCAACGTGATGTCCAGACCATAACAAATGTGCGAGTACCAAACAAAGTGAATACACAAACGTAAGCGCACCAAGTACGCACCTGATAGCAATAGGGCTCCTCCAGCGCCAGTTTCTGTTGCGCCAACGTCATTTCATGCTTGATCTGCAACGGTGGATTTCATTCTGAACCTCTATTCTCTTTCCAAGTGCCATTGTCAGCATGTGCCAGTGCAAGCACCTTTCAACCACCACTGAGCAAAGATTAGGAAGCTAATGTAGTGGGTGCGCACTACACAACCCACCTGGCGCGTAAGATCGTAAGAGCCCTTCTTGGAGTGGCTCTTCGTCTTGCCCATGGGGCTGACGAACGGCGGCGGGAGGCCGTTGGGCGAGGCGCAGTTCAGCTGCAGTGAACTTCTGCCCATGGGAAGACGCGCACGCACGCACGCACGCACCTTGAGTCCAAAGTCGGCGCTGTTGTTGCGCGAGTGCTGATGGTGGTGGACGGGCACAGCGTTGCCGGGTCCCCCTCCTCTCGCTCGCGAACCCGTCGGCGTCGGCTGAACACCGTCACCATTGACACCGGTTTGCACAACTGCAGCTCTCTGCAGCGGACGGCGGCACTTACGGAGCGACGAACCTGCCGCGTTATGGAGGCGCCGTCCGGTGGAGGCGGCGGCGTCTCGACCAGAGGTGCCACCTAAGAAGAGCGTGTCATCGGACATGCATATGGGGGTACCTGCGTGCGTGCGGCTGTTCGTCTGTCTGTCTGATTAGTCGCACACGCTAGACTAGCGTGAGTGGAGTGACTGGTTGATTCGCATCGGCATACATATTACAGACCGGTACGAAATACTGTCATTCCTTTGGGGAGAGAGATGGCGGGATGTCAACTTCCCCTCCGCAGTCAGACAGCTTGAGTCAAGCGCATGCATGGGCCGGGGCACGTAGATCACGGTTTTTGGTTAATTTCCCAGCCAGATAGTTTTCATTAGCCCTGGCCCAACTCTAGCGGCCCCACTGTACACCTGGGGAATGCCGATTGCCGAATGAGTTTTGAGGCAGAACTTTGGCGTTCAGCGCACGTCTGCCAACGGGCAAATTCTCTCCGTCCGTCCCACCTGCGGTGCGGTGGCGGGCGGCAGTGCCTTGAGGGCGGGCGGCGCCGACAGATTGCGGTTGTGGCCGCTCGAGGGCGCGGCGGCGGCGGCGTCGTCCGTGACGGAGGCGGATGCAGCGCCAGTGGTAGACGCTGGGAGGGCTGCGTGCCGGCCGTGGGCTGCGGGCGCCGGTGGCGGCGGTATGAAGGCGTGAAAGAGGACGTCGCCGCAAGCCGAGTTCGACTCGTCCAGCTCCTCGCACAATGTCAGCCGCTTCACCAAAGGGCCCAGCCCATAAAACTGAGCCTCGTGCTTCAATGAGCCCACGGAAAACTGACTAAAATAAGGAAAAGTATTGACCGTTTATTCGAATTCTGACAAATACAATGGAATAAAATAAACTACCTCAGATCCACTTGTCTCGTCCTCAAATAGCTCAATATCACTTTGAATAAGTCGGGATCGCGATCGATGAAAATCTGAATTTGTCTTACTCTTGGTTGAACAGGTTTGTTGTTGCGACAAAAACAAGATGCTCACATATCCACTATCGTCTTTGACTGTTGGAATGCGGCCACTCAACAAGCTAAAGAAATCAAAACGGGACTATTCAACAAAGTTCACACTGGGTATTTACCAAGATATAAATACACAAGACAAACACCTCGTAAAAAAGCTGTCAGGGATCCAAGTGAGGGTTTGCTTCGATGTTGAAAACCTCTGACCTCCAACGTTTAAGTTAACAACGCAATCAGGTAGTTGATGCATCGTGCACTTCTCCTTGTGATCGAGCAACTAATGAGATAATATGATAATATGGGAATACTTCAAGGGATGGGGTATGGGGCGGATGGGGTGGGAATATCTTTTCGAAGGGGGCGGTGTAAAATCGGCTAGAGAAACGCACCAACATAGAGACACGTGCCTTTTTGAGCGTTTTGAGGTTGAGTTTTTGAACGCAACTTGGCAGGTCTCTATACCGCAGGCGGGTCCTTTGTCCCTCTTGTGCTTCCTTTCACCTCTGGCAGGTCCAAGTAGCAGCAGGCGGGTCAATTGGGTTTTGATTAGACCCATTCCTTAAATCCCAGCACTTATGAGCAATGCATGAGCCTAAGCCTAAGCCTAAAGTGCTTGGACCCGCAATGCATAAATTGCACTATCTTTATGTCGGTGCGTTTCTCTAGCCTCTTCTACACCGCATTAGAAATTGTCGAGTAACTCGACTCGAGTTGTTTGTCTGTATTTGCAACACCGTGCCTCGCCCAGTATTCGTACCCTGCTTCTTCGAGTAGCTCCATGAGTATTTTAGATTTACCGTTGGCTTTACAGCGTCGCATACTTCTTGATCCAGGTCGATATATGCAGAGACGTGCTTCTTTTAGCAACGTTATCTGTCAATCACCCAATTTCCACAACATCTGCCTTGTTTCTGCATAATATCGGCTCAGATTTCACATTGTCTGAGATTGCCCGTTTCCGCGAGACCGCTAGGTGCTGGAGTCATCTCATCCGAAGTGGAGAACAATGGATCCAGCCGGTGTCTGCCAAGTTGTCCTTCAGAATTGTGGAAACTCATAAGTACTTTTCGTGTGAATTTACTCTGTGGTCCTGCTCTCCCAGTTTCTGCAGTTCATTCGAAGTGGAGAAGGGAAGATGCGCTGACGTTGAGAAGTCTCTGCGAAGGCTTGACACCAAAATGAACGGTTTCCTTCTGCAGTGCCAGAAAGGCATTGTCGATCTTTCATTTGAGTTAATTGTTAAGAGCGATGATGAAACATTCGAACCATTGGCAGTGTCAAGCATGATGAACACGCTCGACAGGCTCTATGAAATTCATTTTTCCAGGTTTGAGTCTTGACACGCATTTCGTATGTAACTACAATATATCTTTTTGACAGCGCCTCCTCCACTGACCGCCCGCCCCCCAACCGCGCACAGGGACCTCCTGCTTTGGAATCAAAGCATTTTGGTTGAAGTATTACGCGCGATAACTCGCTGGGAAAACTGTCTCTGCCGCGCACGCTCTGTTCCATGTTTAAGGGACTATGTAGTTACAATTGTTCAGCCACTGCGGAATGGGCTTTGGAGATACGGCCCGGGCGGCCCCTCCCTCTAATGACGGCCCAGGGCTCTCATTTTGGGAGATTTGTTTTGTTTAACATTTTCTACCAGTGCAGTTCTACCTGTAATACAGTACTCATTCCACCACCACCACTACTATACATAGTAATTTTCAGCACCACTTTACAAGTTCTGGAACTTGACTGGGATTTTGAGCCTGCTTACCTACAAGAAGCACCAGAGATGTCGACTGCATGCACGTCAATTCTGAAGCTTGCCAGTCTGAAAAGTTTGAAAGCTTTGCATATTCTCAACAATTGTACCAGTGAAAAAATGATTACCAACCTGGCAGCAAAACTCGATGGTTCCATCAAATACCTGATATGTGACCATGTTGGCATGTTCTTGAATGTGATTCACAACTTCACCAACAGTGGAAGCTCATTGAAGTTGCTTACTCTTATCATCGACGTAAGAAACGTAGCTTTGTAGAGAAGGGTGAAAGGGACTCGGAGGAAATGTTAGGGGGGAGAGAATGTCAGACCAGCGAAAGTGAAGGCCTTTTAATCCGGCAAGCCAGGCAGCCTCTCTGAGCTGAGGGTCCTAGATTTCTTTCACCATCCTTTTCTGTCTTTGCTGCATCATGGCTCAGACATTCCCTCACGCAGTAAGGCACTAAGAGGAACTAAGAGCGCCAAGCCATTTTGCGTAAACTTTTTTAGCAACCCGCCCCCTTTGTGATCGCGTTTGCTTAGTTTGTGTGCGTCTTGCATGCGTGCGTGCGTGCGTGCGTGCGTGCCTGCGTGCGTGCGTGCGTGCGTGCGTGCGTGCGTGCGTGCGTGCGTGTGTGTGTGTGTGTTCAATCTGTATATCAGTGCACTGATTGATCACAACATTTCACTACGGTATAAACGTTCCGAAATTTTAGTCGTTCTACACCGTCGTACGTCCCCAAGATTTCGAAGGCCTCCACTTTCCTCAGCTCGCTCACATGGTGCTGAAGTTGGTGAGAACTGATGCGAGCGATGGCTGGCAACCCCTGGCCTTTATCAGTAGGATGGCACCAAGTCTGGAGGCACTTCTGATCGGCAGGCGGTGGAGATTCGTGACGAGCAGCATGGGTGACACTGACAGTGAAACCGTCATGTCATACCAGACTTTTGTTGATGGAATGTCATGCTTAAGTCACCTGCACATCTGGGACGTCAGAGGAGACGTTGTTGGCGAGTGGGGCGCTGCAGAGTGGCCCTACGATCGTCAACAGCTACGAATCTGCGTCGCGGAAGAAGATAGTTGCAGCATTGGCCCAAGCCATTACATCAGAGGGAACGTCCAATTGTTGGTCGAGGAGCAAGAGAGAAACGATGCTCACAGGGAGTTCTGGTTTTCAAAGTTGGACGCTCAGCAGTTTTGCGGCCCTGACTCTGAACTGCCTGAATGCTTTAAGACCTGTGCAAAAGTATAGGTTTTGCTGCTCTTGCAGCCTAGCGCGTCTCTGCTATTCGAAGTTTGTTGGCCTTTTCCCTAGATCTACATTTTAGACGACCAAATCCGTCCAACTTTCGACGATGTTTAAGGCGATTCCTCGGGGCTTGTGAAGTTGTGATGCATGCTGCAATGATTTCACGCGTGGCTTGCTAAGTAGCGTCATCTATTGTGCGGTCATCATACCTGACAGAATTGATTGAGGTTACGTTTGTTGAAGACATGCCACGATTGAATGGTGGGCAAAGATCGCTTCTAGATGAAAAGTGCTGTAATATACGTGTGCGCGTTCAGTGTGGCGTGCTTGTCTGTAGCGTAGCGGCGCCGGACACTGGGTCTCCGCCTTCGTGGGTGTCTGCGAGCGTGACCAAATGTACCCCAGGCGAGAACACGCCAGGGCCGGGTTTCAACACGTGATGGAACTTCATGACTGTGACTGGGCTGGCGGCGAGTCCGGCGGACGACCGAGCGGCGGACAAAGAGGGCTTGCGTGCGCTACCGTGTGCGGCCGACCCGGGCTTGGGCGCAACACAACCGCTTCACACGGACGCGGGCCCGCATCACGCGCGTGCCATATCCGAGCGACAAACGAAACACAACTAGAAATTAGAAAATATGCAAATGGATGACTCTGAGCAGTAACTAATGGTCGCGAGCGGAAGCGGCGCACAGCAGGGGCGTCTCAGTCGGAGTCGAAATGCGACGACGTGCAAAAGAAACAGGCAACAACGGTTTCTTCGGTTTTCTTCACTGTTTAAGTTTTTCGCCAGTTTGATGTTTTCCCTTCAAAAGTGTACCTGCAGCAGTGCTATATTGGATGTATGTACCCAATTTTGTCGGCGAATAACTTGAGATGTGATAGGTCATTTTGGGCTGAAATTCGAGCGGACGTAGTCACTGGTGTGCCATTTGTTGTCCTACGTTTTCAGTAAAATCCATTAACGTACGCGGAGAACGTTTTCGACAAAATTTCGTGTCGCTAAAGCGCGACTGCGCTGCGAGCGTTCCATTTGGACGAAACTCGAGAAATTGCTCCTCACGTCATTGTCGTCGATGCCCGAAATTGCATCAACCCCCATAAAAGCAAAACAAGTTTCTGTGCATTTTTATTTTTTTTATTGACTTTTCCGAAAATCATCTATAACGTTTTAAAGACTTTAGAGGGAACGTTTTAAAGACTTTAGAAGGTCGGCGGTAGGTACTGTGTTCGTTGGAACAAAGTTTGCTTCGAAGAAACGTTCTCTGGAAACGAAGGAACGCGAATGGAAACGTGAAAACACAGACGAAGGGAAACGTGGCACCGGGGAGCGTGGAAATCGGAACAAAAAATTCCAAAAGCGGATAGAAAGGGTATCACAGCGTAAAGGAAAACTGCTGCCGAAGTGCCGAAAGAGAAAGAAAGGGAGGAAGGCGAGGGGAGGGCAGTGGGACAGGCGAGGACGAGGACGGGGGGCAGGCGCTAGTCGAGCTTGGAGTCGCCCAGCTTGTTGTAGTAGTCGGCGAAGTGGTTGCCGGCGTTGAAGGGGCCGCGGTGGCCGGGCAGGGCCGCGTCCTCGGCGCCCACGTTCTCGCCGAAGATCACGTCGTTGTCGCCAGCCGCGCCCTCGCCTGACGAGAACGTGTAGGGACGGCGGTGGTCGTCGTCGCCGAAGTGGCGCGCCGAGACGGTGTGATGGCCGGCCACGTGGTGCCCGGCGACGTGATGGCTGCCCCGTCGGTGGTGGTGCACAGTGTGGTGGGCGGCGTGGTGAACGGCCGGGTAGCGGTACGCCTTGCAGACGAAGCGCAACGGCAGCTGAAGGGAGGAAAGTTCGATTGTACGAATGACTAAACGGCGACGAGGACGACGGCAGGCGGGGACTAACGTTGCAGGCGACGTCGTCCCAGGCGCCGTTGTCCTGGACGACCACGCAGTTCTGGCGCTTCTTCTTGCCGCCGCTGCAGCGCGGCTTCTCCGCGTCGAAGTTGCGGTAGGAGAAGTCGTAGCTGGAAGGAGAGCGGGAGTGAGCGAGAGCCTGCCAGACCAACAAGAAATACGACGCCGACTCACCCGCTGCCCCAGACGAACTTGTCGTCTTCGGTGCACTTCTCGCCGTCCTCTCCGCGACTCCAGAAGCGCAGGCCGTTGAAGAAGGCGCCGAAGGCCGACAGGTCCGCGTACTCGCGCAGCCAGGCGTTCTCGTCCTCGTCCTTGATCGTCACCAGGTCACCGCCCGGCACGTAGTGGCCCTCGCGGTCCGACATCGACTGCCGGCACACTTGACGCGCCTGCTCCCAGGGCAGCAGACAGTCGAAGAACTGGTAGTGGTGCTGGTCCACGTGGAACGAACGGCCTGCAATGCAATCGTGGCCGCCGTGTCTGCGCGTACACGCGGCAGAAAGCAGTGGCGCTGCGAGAGGGCAAACGCACTGGTGCTCTGGCAGGTGTCGGGCAGGGGTTCGGGAGTCTGGGGCAGCGGGTGGAAGGCGGTGTGGGAAGCGTGGTGGACGGCGTGGTGGCCGTTGACGCCGTCGGACACGTGCGTAGCGTGCGTCGAGTGGCCGGCGACGTGGTGGGACGTGCCGTGGTGGGACGTGCCGAGGAAGGGCTGGTGCCGACGGAAAGTGGTCGAAGCGCGGCGCTCCTCGTGGTGACCCAGGCCGGAGGGTCCAGTGCCGAAGTGGTGGGCAGTGTGGTGCGCCGTGTGGGCCGTGTGGGAGGAGACGGAGGCCGGCTGGTGAGGCGGGTCGACGACGGCGTCGGAGGGGCTGTCGGCGAATCCCGCGTGCGACTGCACGACCACGTGCGGCGCCAGCACGCGATCCAACACGCTCCCCCGCGACAACGACACCGCGACCGCGCAAGCGACGACCACCAGACGAAGCATGACGAACGCTACAACTCAAAATAGAAACGACACCAACACAAAGGAACAAGAGAATACTCCATGAAGATCGAGACAACGATATTTATACGTTTTTGAACCTACAGCGCAACTGAGTTTAGAATTTACGATAAATATGCAAATAACGCGCATGGATTATAATTTGAATTTTTATTGTGTAACTTCTGTCCATAATTTGTACGTCATGCAAATACTGGTTGCTTATTTTGTGGAAACGGTAACGATGTCGGTTTGCATCGATACATTACGGTTCCAAAAATTTGCATTTCTGTAGCATCCATTGCAATTTGCAACACTGAAAGGCTGGGGGGAAACAAATTTGCAACACTGAAAGGCTGGAGGGAAACAACAACTATGTTTGGCTGCGCTGATCAGCGACTAGCGTGTTTCGCGATTATTCGTGCTTGCGAATTGAAGTGTTTGGTTTCGCCGCTGCTGGCGAACAGTTCGCTCCGAAGAGGCATCAGCATTCGATTGATGCAGTCAACTCGATAATGCCGAACCATTAGTGGCTTGCTATACTTTGGGAATGTTGGAGGACATGCCAGTCTGGGTGATCGTTTAACAGAGAGCGACACGGTGTGAAAAAACTGCCGTGTCGGCACGCGTAGCGAGTAGGCTCTTGATTGACCAGATGGCTTCATTTCCTTGATCGCCGCCTGCGACGTCCGCCGTCCATCTCGTCCCACACGCGCCGCGCCACAGCACGTGCCGCCGCAACCGCGGCGTGCTTCGAGAAGCTGGCGAGGGTTGCCGACGCTGATTAGCAGTTCTCGCGTCGAGCGGATGCGGATGTACTCGCGGATCTGAGAACGCTCCAACAGACAGAAGGCCTCCCCAAAACCCGGACGACTGCTATACCTGATAGTCTTGCTTGTCGACGTCGCTTTACCGCACTCTGTGCGGCGCGCACGTTCAAACTATCGCTACGAGCCCCGTTGCATGTTCGCACCATCGTCGTTGGTTCGCCGCCAGCCCGCCGTTTCGACATCGATTAGCGCTGCTAGCCATGGAGCGTCGACTCCGCCTCGCCGTGGTACACCGGGTCTCCCCCCCCCCCCTGCTCCTCCATTATGGATCCCATGATCCAGATCCTGGGCGCGTTTGCATTTGCTTGAGTCTTGATGATTCGAGCACGCACTTGTCTAGCCGTATGCACAATCAAGCAACTGCTTCAGTTTAGAGTAGCATCTGCCCAGTTTTAAGACTCAAGCTCAAGACAGCTCCTGATCAGTCTAGGATGTTTTTCTTAAACGCTAGATTGTAATTAGAAGGCTCAGAGATGTCGGCAACAGCAGAGAGATATGCGACGCATGCGAGAACGCGAGTATGCGTTTCCTTTTAAATCTGCGGAACGGGAAGAGATGGGGAATTGCGAGCCGGTAGCGGTACCGCTTCACTAGCAAATATCGGGCATGAAATCGCGCACATAGTAGCAATGAAATTGTTGTGAGTTACCGTACTTCAGCGCGTTGCGTGCAAATATTTTGATCGTCTTTGCTCTTTGACAATCCGTTGACGTACGTACAGAGCTGCGCAAACTTTTTGCGGACAGCAGCTTTGTTATGTGGGCCGCAATTCATTCACCCCGCTCGTTCTCTTTGATATACGGTAGTTCCGGAGTCAGCATTCTGATTGACGGCTGAAAGGTACTGAAAATGTCACTGACTAGTCTATTTCTGTATACTGCGAAAGTTCATTGCAGATACAAACGCGAGATCGTCACAAAAGCGATGAAGAGAATCAAAATTTCATGCGACTGTTTGCACTGCTGCAGTTTGCACCGCCGTCATTCGCAGTTACATCTTTTAATATTTGAGGCGTAGAGCCGTTTGGTCACTTCAATAGAGCCTGGCTCTGCCTTGCTTTTCACCACTGTGGTTCTTTTGAGCAACTGGTTGAGTAATTGGTTGACAATGATTCCAACACTGCCGACAATGATAGTGGCAACTCTTGCGGCACTGGGACCATTCGTAGAGGGTGGCAGCAACCGACCCTGCCAGAATCCCGTTGCGTACGGCGGACTAGGAGGTGTGTGGTCGGTCGTGCTTGTATTGGTGCGTTTGTGCATGCACCACACGAGACGCTGTAAATCACGTACCATAAACCCTCTAATTACCTCCCAATCACAACTTCATCCTACAGCAACTACTTGACTTGACTGAACTCTCTTGTTTCCTTGTTACACAACTCGTTCTTCTGACAGGCTCGTGCCAGTGGATGCGGTCGGAGCCGTGCCACGGAGGCCGGTGGGAAGCGGGCAAGTGCAAGTACTTCAACAGTCCCAACCGCTACGAGTGTTGCGTCAAGGGCGCAGCGCCACAGCCGACCACGCCCGCGACACAGCAGCCAGTCGTCCTGAGCGGAGACCCGCACCCCAATGACCCGAGAAACGGCCACTGCAAAAGCGCGTCAGGTGCCTCGTCAAGTTGTCTAGAAAGCGATTTCGAGTGTGCAATGGAAGTGCAGGGAACATTCCAGAAAACGCACACATGCAGCTCCACGCTGCGCACCTGAGTGCAACGTAATCATTCCGCCTCGGAATCCACAAAAGAATAGACTGTGGTATATGCAAAGACGTTGCGTGCGCCTCCTAGGAGCGCACGCAACGTTCCCCCGAAGCAGGCGCACGCCAGGACTTGGGCTCGTGGGGGCCCCCCCGACGGGGACCAAACCCCCGCACCGCGCCGAAGCACCATAGGGCCCGTACAACCGCGCCCGCCCACCGCCTCTCTACAGATTCCTAGGCTCTCTCATACCCATACCCCCCCGCCCAGACATCATCTACCCCCCCCCCCTCCCCCCCCTCGCCGCCCTTTGGGGGGGTCCATTTGGTGGCGGCTGGGGCCGCGGAGGCCCTATCGACCGCGCGTCCCTCGGCCCCGACAACCACCCCACCCCCCCCCACCCCCCCCCCCCCCCCCCCCCCCCCCACACCCCCCCCCCCCCCCCCCCCCGCCCCCCCCCCCCCCCCCCCCCCCCCCCCCCCCCACCCCCCCCCCCCCCCCCCCCCCCCCCCGCCCCACCCCCCCCCCCCCCGCCCCCCCCCACCCCCCCCCCCCCCCCCCCCCCCACCCCCCCCCACCCCCCCCCCCCCCCCCCCCCCCCCCCCCCCCCCCCCCCCCCCCCCCCCCCCCCCCCACCCGCACCCCCCCCCCCCCCGACCCACCCCCCACCCCCCCCCCCCCCCCCCCCCCCCCCCCCCCACCCCCCCCCCCCCCCCCCCCCCCCCCCCCCCCCCCCCCCCCCCCCCCCCCCCCCCCCCCCCCCCCCCCCCCCCCCCCCCCCCCGTCTTTGCAGGAATGTGTCAGCGGAACAGCAACCCGTGCGTCGGCGGCCACTACGAGTCGAACCTCTGCTTGGCGAGCAGACGCGTCGACTACCAGTGCTGCGTGCCCGGACCCGCGCCCACCCGTCCGTCTGGAGGTAGTGGAGGTACGACCTTAGACGAGCAGCTACCTTTATTGTATTCCCATCCACCGGCGCTGAACCAATCGCGCGTGCAATTTCAGGCAGCAAGGCAAATGGTAAGCCTGCGCTCAGAAGCGTCCGCACGAGCTGACGCACGCACGCACGCACGCACGCACGCACGCACGCACGCACGCACGCACGCACGCACGCACGCACGCACGCACGCACGCACGCACGCACGCACGTAAACGGAGCGAGCACCGTGCAGCGGACTTGGGCCGCTGCAAGCAGGCGATTTGCAAGGCCGAGTCGAATTGCCGTCCGCTGGGCTGCAGCTGGGACGTCAACTCCGACTCGTGCGGCTACGTGCAGATGAAGTGGGACTTCTACACGGTGAGCAAATGCAAGACAGAGGCTTCTTTTGCTTACCACTTTACTCTATCTATGCGTCGTCATCCTACATATAATTAACCACCGGGAGTGCTATTTGTTTCAATGGACTGTTTCAATTGTTTCAATTAAAATCAGTTGCCGTGGCTGCGAACGAGGCATGCATGTACGTGAATAAGAGATGTTGCTTGACGGAACCTTTTGGTGATGGAAAAGTGATAGTGACCGACCTTAGGTGACCATTCGGTCATCCCCATGGTTTCACAGCAGCACAACAACGAATGCATTGAGCACAGTAAGCATGCATCCAGGCAATGCTAGCGAGTCGTTCACTGTAAGCAAAGTACTGCCGTATATGCCCTACATCTAGTGAATCAGTTGGCGCATGCAGGCAGCATTTTTCACGCACAGGACTGTCGAAAGCCAAAGGGCAACTCAAAACGTGGTCTCGAGGCCTGTGGAAAGAGCAAGTCCTGCTCCTTCATGTGCACCGAGGTCTGCAGTATGTAGTCTCTCGTGCAGAATGCGTGTTGTTTCGTTGCTCGCATGGAACACTGTTACGAACACATCGTGTCTCGAACCCGCTTCAAGTTCCGAGCTTCAAGCTGGCTGATGTAAATTACATACAATGCACTTGCATGAAGTATAGCTCGTCTTGAATAAAGTGGATGTCATGCATGATGAGTGGAACGCTGACTCCAGCCGCTGTGATTGCAGTACTCCTACAACTAAAGTGTGAAAATGCGCAATTCAGAGATACTACAAGAAATACAAGAAGAACTGTCCCAGAGGCATGGGTCAATGCGAATGCATGGCTAGGAACCACAACGGGGGACCAATGGGCGCCAACAGAAGCGCCACCATCGGATATTGGGGCAAAATCAAGAGCCATCTTTGAGAAAACTGCAACCGGCAATTGGGAAAATTCAACAGGACAATTCAATTCACACCAGATGAATATAGTATCTATAGAATCGCTTCTCGCATGACATTCTTCGTTGACGCTGTGACTGGTGACTGGCGTTTTGCGACCGGCAATGAAGGCAAGGCAAGGGAACTACGCAGAACAAGGGAGCTACAACACTCTAGTCAAAGTTGGCCGCGCAGTAGCCTATGCAAGACGTTGCAAAGTCGAACGGATTGTCTGTTCATTGTCCATTGTCGTATGCCATGCTTGATAAAGTTTGAAATTAAAAAAAATATGACGATTTCTTGTTTTCTTTTATCCGGAAAAATTTGTATTTTTCCTGACACTGCAAAACTACTACTATTCGATTAGAGAGAAGAATGCTGAACGGAGAGTTAAAGTTGGTATGAGAATGTCAGAGGATAACCCATTCAAAATTCCCTCCACTGCCTGCATCGCAACTCGTGCACTAAAATCCGGCGGCCGCCTTGATGCGCCAAGTCCAGCTGCAAGGACTCATGGTTGAGTGTGCCGCTCCGAAAAGAGCAACAATCAGTCTGAATTGTCGACGTGACTCCGAGCGGAAACTGCGTATCCGGTGGCCGGTGCTGTTTGGACTGCTGAGAGAGTGATATGATATTTTTTCAACTCCATTTTGTGTCTCGCATTTTGTCTCCCTGCCATCTTGTCACTGCGTAGCGAGCCATATATCTACGCCTCTCGGTCCAGCCGAGTCCAGTTAGAGTGTCACTTCATTTCCGTTAGGCCGTCGTCTGTGAGAGAACGACGCCGAAAGAGAACGCAAATTTACTTTTCGCACCGGCCGCCGCGCCCCTGGGATTCGTCGCTCGTGCAAAGAGGCGTTCTTGTGCGGCTCTAGCCGCCAATTTCTCTCCCCACAGGGCGGCGCCCCGTGCACTCGACAGGCGGCCCCGGCGTCCTAACGCCAAGCCGTGGTGTGTCGTCCCCAGCTCGTCAGCCAGAAAAAAAATTGGACGGCCGCAGGTCGACGACGACGACGACAGCTTGCGTTGCGCGGGAAATTCCCGTCAGTTTATGAGGCGGCGGCCTTTAGCGTCGCGGCGGTCTCGGTGAAAAACGCGGAAGCGGTTGTCAGATTCGATTCGTCTCCTCGCGCCGACTCGGCACGCCCGCTTGTTTCCCTGACAACACTCGACGACGAGCGCGCCCCATGGCCGTCCGCTGCTGGCGCGATCGGCCCAGCTCTATCTCGTGATTCTGTTTGGCCGTGCGAGAGAAGCTGCGAGCCTCTCCTTGTTTGTCTGCTCGATCCGGCGTCTTTTTGCCCTTCTCTCGCGCTCGCCCGCTCGCCCGCGCCCGTCTCCGTGAAATTCAACGGAACAGAGCACTCTTGAGAACGCTGGCAACGTTGCAAACGCACCGCCAGCCCGCGCCGATGTGCGTAGGTGCGGTATCTACATGTGCGTCCAGCTGTGTGCGGTGTGTATGGCCCGACCTGAGCGCTCAGTAGGCAGCCGACGCGCGCGCCCAGACGAGCGCGCGTCGTCGCGGGACGCTCGACGCTGTTTGCTTTGCGCGAACCGGCGGGCGAGCGAGCGCGCTCTGTCGCTGCTGCAGCGTCCTCGCGTCGTAGACAACGCGCCGCTTCCTCCCAGGCCCGGCTCGCATAATAAAGCCTTCAGCGCCGTTGTCGGCAGCCAAAGCCGCAAGTGTCGACGACGACTCCATCCAGCCTGGTGGCTATGACAAAAACGACGGGAGCGGGTCCGGTGGGCCGGGCGCTGATGCTGGCCGAGTTCGGCGTCGGCCTGGGCGTCTGTCTCGCGAACGCGCTCGTCCTTCTGGCGGTGCTGCGCCAGCGCAAGCTCCAGACCGCGTCCAACATCTTCTTCTGCAACCTGTGGATAGTCAACTGCTTCCTCGGCTTCTGCTTGCTCGTCGCGAGCGGTAGCCTCAAGGCGTCCGACGAGGCCGCCGCCGCCGCCGCCGCCAGCGCGGGCGGCAACCGCACCGTGGCGCTGCTCAACTGCCTGGCGACGCTGACGACGCTGCTCGCCCTCCACGCAGTTCGCCTCAGACGCCAGCCCATCGGCAGGTGGACCGCTCAGAAGGTGCTACTCATCATCTGGCTGGCGCTCGTCGCCATGTCGACGCTGAAAACGATCGCCTTCTCACTGCTTGAGCAGACGGTCTGTTCAAGGCACTCGAAATTCAAAGCTGAAAATAAATAAATACTGTTCGCGTTCAGGCAACGCACCTCTGTCCAGAGCACCGTTGCGTGCTGGGTTTCGACCTCGCTTTAATCGTCAGTCTGGGAGTGGCGAACGTGCCACTCTGCCTGATGGCTCTGTATCGGGCAACGAGTCGCGCTGGCACGCGCGTCGCCGACAGCTCGACAAGGGCCCCAGACCCGCCGGTGGTCGCGGCTCCCGAGGCACGGATCGCGCTGACGACGGCGCTGACGACGACGGTGACGCTCGCCTCGGCCGGCTTCCTCTCGACTTTGCTGGGCGCCCAGCTGCTGTCGCCGCGAGCGCTCGAGCCGTCGAGCGTGGAGGCGCTGCTCGGCTGCTACTTCCTCCACTGCCTCGTCAACCCGCTGCTCTTCGTGGCTCGCGACGAGGCACTCATCGAGAGTCTCCGCCAGTTCCTCTGCTGCACCCCCTCTGCCGGACTGCAACCAGAAGGCCAGCAGATGCTCGAGCTCCGACCCGCCGACGCGCCGCCTCCCTACGACAACGACGAACACGTCGAGAACGCCGCAGCCAACGGCCTTCTGCAGGAGAGAGCGGTCTGACTGGCAAGCACTCGCCCGCCCCCCCCCCCCCGGCCTCTGGCTTCGTGACGCGTCGACTTGTACCGTTTGCGAAAGAGACTCTCTCAGAGCTTGGATTCATTACTGGTGTTCACCGCTGTTCCCTTTCGTTTCTTCAGTGCGCGCTCGCACCGCTACAGACTCCGTCCGGTTAGCAGCGTCCGTTCTTCAGTGAAAATGCGCGTGTCGTAGTTTTAGTGCACAATGTGCAGCGCCGAAAGTGAAAAACGACGTGTATTTGTCGCGTTATTCTGCTGCATACACAATGTGGGGACAAATAGACTCACACATGCTAGCACTGCCTGCATGCAGCTTGTACGTAGCGAGCCAGCTCAAACTCTAGCTGGCTGTGCGTGTATGCGGAATGAAAGATTCACGTACGATCCGGTAGGCGTCGTTTGCATGCTCGCTCAACAGAGAAAAATATCGATCAACTTTTTCACGGGAATGCTCGTCTCCTGAAACGTTGTTGGCACCGGTTAAGTAAATGTTTCACGAAGAACAGACACGGGTATTTTGCATCACTAACGACGGAAATTTTCCCTGGTAAACGAGGTTGGTAACCCAATCCTCGTTTCGACCTTCCTCGTGTTGTGTCGAGGGATTTTTTGTGCAGTGCAACTGGGTTTCCAGGAGCACAAACTGACGTAAACGGTTTTAGCTACTGTCCTTAATCTTAACTATGAGTTGAGTTATAGAGCCGTCACAGGTTCTTTAACAGAAATGAACTATAAATCGTAGGAAACAAGCAAACTGTATTGCATTGCAACGCTAAAGCAACTCCAGAATGCCTGCTACTCCGCTACTGCCTCAAGAAGCGCCAAAACCAAAAAACTCTCTTCCTCATAATTTGCGCGCAGCGACGCGTTCAATCATTCGCAAAGAAAGACAGCAGCAAATGTACCCCTATAATTTTGAGCCCAATTTTGTAAAGATTGCGTGGCAACAGACGGATTTCAAGAGGCGACTAGTGAGCCGGTTAGAGCTACAATCGTTAGTGCAAAACGTCTATACAAACCTTTCAATTCTATCCTTGCACTTTTTTGCTTTCCATGCAGTATCAAAACAACTCAACAAAGACTGCAATGTTCTTCTTGATTTGTCTTTTAGCACTGATTAAACTTCCATTCTGCAACTCGGCCTGTTTTCCAAACGATTTTCAAGAGCTCAATTGCTGCACCGCGTATGGTGCGCATAAAAGGGCGATGACATTTCGGGAACAAGCAAAGGAATGCAGCCACATCGCACCTAAAGGGACGACCGGCCGTCTTGGAGGTCCCAGAAGCGAACCCAAGACTCTTGCAACTATCAAGGCTGTATTGAGCATTTTGAAGAAGGCGAGTACATACCTATACCGTAAACCCTATAATTAGCTCCCCGGAGGCTAACTGTTTCATTCGGACCGTAGGAGGGGGCTAATTGTTGGGGGTCTAATAAATTGGAAGGGTCGGTGTAGGGGGAACTATATCTTGGCGCTGACCGCACGTGGAGCCCATAGATCCAGAGCCAGACACTGAACAAATTAGCCGTTTTGATGGTGGTTCATTTAGGGAATACCGTAAATCCTTCAATAGTGTCCTATTCTTTCACCCTTTCCTTCCTTTGCACCCAGGGCACTATTGGAGGGATCTGTATTAGAGGATTTACGGTAATAAACTCAAAAGGCCTCCATCGAGTGGGAGGGGGGCTAATTATAGGGTTTCGGCAGTTGCGGTTGCGGACAACCACATGTGCGTGTGTGAGCTTGGTGGACTTCAGGACGAAAGGTCGTCAAAAGAACTGTGGACCGATTTGACAATAGCTGACAGCGTCCGGCCTTGCCACGATGACCACTTTAACTTCAGCGCAGTGTTGACTGAGAGGGTGGATGAGTCGGGTCGGATGAGCGCAGGATGGAGAAAGGAGATAGAAATGGACGTCTTCGAAAGCAATCGATCGGTCGTCAGCTGGATCGATTGCAACGAATACCCGCGGCGCCGACGATGCTTCACCGTTGCGCTAACCAACGCTCACAGTCTACACTTTCATCAAAGATTGTGCAACAGTCCTTATTTTGCACTCTGCCGGCTTGACATTGGTAACACTTTAAAACAACGCGTTCAAATTGGTTCCACGGTACTCCGTAGTAGGAACTGTCAATTGCTTGCACGAATTGGTTGTGAAATGGATACTGGAAAGCGGATGTATTGCTACGTAGGTATATTGCATGATACACATATGTACGTATTGCTAAAGCCACATGTGAGATGTTGAGTACTGTATATGGTTCAGTTCAAACCACATTTGCGTAACTACTGGATATCATTCCATTTATGATCTCTGGAGCGGACAGAGCACACTTCTTCAGACACGACATATGAAGGATTCCAATGCAACTCGTCGAATTGCAATGAAGGGAGCAGATGCGTACCTTGCCAAGTGACGGATCCACCTTGCGCACCAAACATTGAATTGGACGGTCAACACGTGACAACGAGGTTGGCTAAACCTGCTGAGCGCCGTATTTGTGATCTACATATAGGTATGCAATTTTTCTGAGTAACTTTAAATTTACTCCAGTGCCCCTCAAGCGGAGCTCCCAAGCAGCAAGGCGCAGGCGAACGGGCCCTTCTACAATTATATGCCACGAAAAATGGGTACGTGGGCAGCATTGAATTAGCGTCTACTGTAGTTACACTACAGTGTACCCATTGAAAATTTAGACTCTACCGAAACTCGCCCAAAAGCCGACGCTCAATCCTCCAGCGCTGTTGCAATCGCCATTAGCGACACGCTTGGCGCCAGCGCTGTGATTCTTGTTTGTTTGGTCCTCCTAATTGGATTTACAATTTTAAGGTCATAATTGCAACTAGCACTATGCCAAATCTTCCAACAATGGTCGTTGCGCGCGTTCAGAGACTTCTGCATTGAACGAACGCTGCACATGTGTGTGGAGCTGGCCATGGTGGCGCTTTGCCTTAGCATCCTTCTGCAGGCCGAGGTTTTAATTTCGTTGCAAAAAAGGTCTTCCACAAACCGTCAACGGTCAACGGTCTTCAGCGCGACTGCCACGTCGTGTCCGCCATAAGGCTCTACTTGACGGCCAGCCTCTATTTGTTCCAGCTGCTCGAGTCGCTGCAGACGTACTGTCTCATGACGAACGTGATCCGATGGGGAGGCTTCTATTCGAAGGGCGCCTACGTGGCCATCGGATGGCTCGCTCCCCTGCCCATTGGACTGGCGAAACTCTTGCTGAACTTGACCTTCCTCCGAGACAAGTGCGCCCACGCACGCACGCACGCACGCAGGCAGGCAGGCATGTTCACAATCGCGCCTTGCTCTAGCAATTGCTGCTGGGTCGACTGGTCGAGCAACGTCGATTCCTTTCTTACCGTCATCGTGACGTTCGCATTCAGCGCGCCCGCCTTCGTCATGAACGAAGCCTCGGGCATGTGGCGCAAGCCGCCCCTACCACGCGTCAACTGGAGGCAGTACCGCGCGGCGCAGTGAGTCGAGAAGCGGAACGAGAGTGCGTGCGTGCGTGCGTGTTCGCCGCGCTTAGACGGAACCAGTGCTTCCTCTACTTCACAATCGCCCTCTCGGCCGCTGTTCAAGTCACGTGGAGTTACGGTGCGTTCCACGGCACGCTAGCCCCGCACGGTGTCGTCCTGATACTCAACATTCTGCTTGCCATCGTCATTTTTCTTTCGCATTCTGCGGGAAATGCCAAGGTGCGTTCACTTGTTGGCCATGCGGCTCTGAGGATATGTGTACGCCTTCTTGAAGTTGCAGTTTATGAAGCTGCTGAGGAGCTGCGCCCGCTCCGCTTTGCGAGGCTACATTCCGGATTTCAAGTGGAACTGAAAACGTTTAGATCTCTCCAATTCAAGACCTTGCTTTCGAAGCTTTTCGGTTGTCGGTGAAAACAAAAACAATTTTGAGTGCGATGCTGTGAAAGTACTCTGCGTGCAGTGCAGCCGAGACGATGTTTAGCGATGCCGTGTTGAATCAAACGCTCGAAGTTGAGGCGCTCGTGTCCGCGCACTGGTCGCAGCATATGGCAGACACGTGCACTATCAACACTAGACACACATTAAATTCAAAAACAAAATTTTGAGGGAATGTAAATTTTCGACGGTATCCGTTCCACTGATTGAAACAACTCACCTACTTATTTAACTACAGTAAGTACTTTGTTTCTTCCATGGTAGTTACGGCTTGGTTTGACTACGGTAGTTTCGATACATAAATTTTATGGAATACTTCGTTCGCGAAAAAATGGGTTCTTTTGATAAAACTCGCTATTCTTCCCTGTTTTCAGACAGGTACTTGCGGGATGATAACTTTCTCGTAAAGCTGTTCAGCGAAAAGGAAAAGGTAATAATTTTGGGTTCATTTTTCTTTTCTTTATTCAAGTATTAATTAGTGTAGTACAAGAAGTAAGTATAACTATTTATTATTAATTAATTAATTACTGTTTTTAGGTAAAAACTATGCGACTCCTCTGGGCGCGCTTGGCGAGGGCGCAGTGCGAGCTCGGACTGCCTCAAGTCTCTATGGAGATGGTTGGTTTTAAAGTTCAAAAAGGCTTTTGTTAGTTGGTTTACGAAATGCAGGTTGATGAAATGGAGAAGAATATCGAAAACATTGATTTTGCTAGCATTTCCCAGTTGGAGCGGGAGCTGCGACACGACGTGTTTGCCAACATCAAGGCGTTTGAAACGGTGTTTTTTATTAATTGAAGTGTATGTGCATCAAAGTGTGAGTTATCGTGTTTTTTTTTAATTAGGTGTGCCCTACAGCCGCCGGAATCATTCACTTGGGCGCTACTAGCTGCGACATAGTCGACAACGTTGATTTAATTCTGCAGAGAAAGGCACTGGACTATATATTAGCAAGAATTGCTCTTCTTTTGGAAAGGTAAGTTTTTTGGTCATTTTTGCTTGCTTGGAGGAGTTAATATCGGATAAAAGAATGCATCTTCAAATGGTCTATTCGTTGTGTTGTGATTAACTTATGAGTGAGCTGCTGGCTATCTCTGTTTTGGTTTCTAAAGATTGGGAATTGGGTTGGGCTCTCTTACCCCTCGTTCTTTTCATTCTACCGGAAACGTCACGCACATAGGTGGGCGGGCAGGGGGTCACTCCAGGGAGGGGTGGGGGGGGGGTCGTCCCCACTGGCCCGGTGCCCCCCACCCTTACTGGCCATCGTCACCCGGATAAATTCTCGGAAATCTCCTAAAAAAATGTAAAATTTGCGTGTTTTGCGTCCTATGTATCATTTTGATCTTTGTTTTGGTCTATTCAGAGCCAAAGTAGCTGTTTTGGTGCACAATTTTCCATTTTGACCACTACCACATTCCAACATTTTTAATCCAGGACATTTTACACGGGATGGCTTTAGACCCCTCCCCAATCTCGACCCTCCCCCCCCCCCCCCGCTGGCTCTAGACTAAAAACCTACAGCTGTGGTTCAGGATGGGCTGCCTGGCGGCGGAGTTCAAGAACGTGCCCTGTCTGGGCCGGACGCACATGCAGCCTGCCTCCTACGTCACGGTGGGCAAGCGCGTCGCCCACTGGATGGCCTCCCTCGTCTACGCTGCCAGACTCGTGAGGGCCATTTCCATTTCGTCTATCTACTATGCAACACTTGCTTCTCACTTACTACTTATTTGGACGGGGTGTGGACCACCAACATCATAGTAGGGTTGAATGGAGGGGAAGCTAAGCCGCCAGGTCAGGGGGGTCAAGAATGGGACAGTTTGCACTAAAAAAAGCATTTTTGGTCAAAAAATCTAAGCAGCTCTATTTCTGTGTTCTTGGTTATATAACAGCGCGTTGAGAAAAATTGGGTTTACCCTGCACTGGGATTGGGGGCGGGGGGGGCGGAGTTGCACCCTACGCCATCTTTGGCTCTAGTTTATGAAAATCTGAGTACTGTTGTCAATGAGTCTTTTATGGAGACTGGCATGGCATGACCCACTCATGGCAGTCCAACATTTTGTTGAAGGCGCGAACTGCGCATGCTCATGAGTCATGCAGACAGATGCGCGCGTGTATGCGTGCGCGGAGGTCTGGTTCAGCTGTTGAGCGTCCGTGCGGGGCATTCGCTGCGCGGCTTGAAGGGCGCGACGGGCAGTCAGGACTCCTTCCTGAAGCTCTTCGACCGAGACCACGACAAGGTGGACGCCCTAGAGGCCCGATTCGCGCAGTTGTGCGCCTTCGACCAGCTGTACGTCACCGTACTAACGACTGTTGGTTGACCTGTAACTTACTTGGCTAACAATGATGGTATAAGCTTGTAATTAACTGAGGCTTTCTGTTGGCGTATTTAGTGGTAGTTGGCAAAGGAGGGTACACTTTATCGCTACGGCCGCGTGTCACTACATCCGTCTTGAATTTGTACACTGCACTACATTACAATTTTATCCGTACCGAATTCGGTAGATTAATACAATCGGTGTTGGTATGATTGTTCTTTCGGGAAAGGGAAGGTGTGGGGGATTGCCCACAAGTCTAGCTATGTCTGTCTGTATTGCCCGCAAGCTATGTAAGCTTAGAATTGACGCAGCCATATTGAGGTGTCCCGTCCGTTCAATGACACGCAGTCCGAATGTTGTCTGCTCAGTTGGCAATTTCTTGTTCGCGTCTTGGATGTTGTGGAAGGGTGGTGTGCGCGTTGCAGGGATCGGCTGACTGGGCAGACGTACAACCGGGCGCGTGACACGACGCTGCTGTGCGCCCTGGCGCAGCTCGCGTCGGCCGCGCAGAAGGTCGGCCTCGACCTACGCCTCCTACAGGCTGACGGCGAGCTGTACGAGCCATTCGAGGACAAACAAGTCGGTGTGTAACTGTCCCCCCCCCCTCTCCCTTGCGTGCCTGCCTGCACGGCCGCGACGTGCAGGCAGCTCTGCGATGCCGTGGAAACGAAATCCTATGAGAGCGGAGCGCGTCTGTAGTCTCGCCTATGACATCGTGGCGCGCGTGAGCAACGGCTTTATGGTGGCGGGCAATCAGGCGCTAGAGAGGACCCTAGACGACTCCCTGAACAGGTGGTTTCGAATTTTAATTTGTTTCAATATGTATGTTGGAATTAAAAGAAACTATAGACGCGACACGCTGCCCAACGCCTTCCTGGCCACCGAAGTCCTGCTGACGACCCTTCAGAATATTTTTGCCGGACTCAAAGTTGGTCGGCACTGGAATTGCATTGAATTTTCCTTAAAAAAAAACAATGATTGTTCCCAGGTGAACGTGTCGAACATCGAGCGGCGGAACGCGCAGGAGCTGCCGTTCCTCGCGACCGAGGAGGTCCTCATGGCGCTGACGAAGACGGGCAAGAATCGACAGGTGCGTGCGTGCGCGCACTGCCAACAACCGTGCAAGCTTGCGACTGCGGCTTCTTGTCTGGCTTAAGTCGATCCCATCATGATGCTCTGCTATGAAGGCGCTGAGAATTGGGCTTTGAGGGGGAGGGGGCAGCCTCCAGTTACATGTCAGCGCAGAAAACACAGCGCCACAACAACTCGAGGCCACCTTCTTTGAAAACAAGCAAAGCATGGCAGTTCAACGACCTCTCCCGTACCTCGAGAGCAAGAAATATTTTGCACCAAAATAAGGCCTAAATAGGTGGTACTTTCTGTAAAAAGGTAAGGTACCATAGTTTGCTGTTGGTAAAGTGCTGGACTATTGGTAATAATGCGGACGGCAAAACACAAAAACCACTATTATACAAGTTGAAAAGTATAGCAAATTTCTGTGTGGGGGGGGGACAAGATTGTCGGCTGTGGACCACCCCCCCCAATACCTGTATACCTGTACCTCTGCGCTACCCATGTATGTCAGCAGTTGAATGTGGGTTGCTGCCAGGAGGGCCACGATCGGATCCGCGCGCGTTGCCTTTGGGCGAGCGAGCGGCGGGACGCAGGCGAGAGGGTGTCTCTGCTCGACATTCTGACGACTGAAGACGGCTACTTTGACGACGTCATGCCCCTGGCAGAGGAGCTACAGGCCAACCCCCTCAAGCTGACCGGCAGATGCGCGACCATGGTGCGCTGCTTGAACGCAGTTGCAAGAGTGTGAAGCATTCGAGTCAGTGTGCGGTTTGTATGTTTACCCGTTTCTTCAGGTGGACAAATTTTTGTCCGAAGAATATCGGCCATTTGTGGAAGAACTGAAAGGTTTCGCTACGACGCTGGAGGCGTCCCAGGCGACCATGGACGCCAAGCTGAGCGTCTGAAGCCGCATGCTGACGTTTTCGCCTTTCTTACGAAAACGTGTTCCAGTGTTTTCGTTTCGATTAAGTCGGCATGGAACAAATAGGGAGGATTGTTTAAGAGGTGTTCATTTGGGTTGGGAGATTGACTGGAGTGCAAGATAAGAATTGCTTGAGGAGATGGTACCGGCTTTTCCTCACACGGCACTCGGAAATTGAAAAAGACGGGGAAAAGACGTTGTGCGGATCGCTTGTACCTTGTACACGACTGACTTTCAGCTCGCCGGAACGCAAACGTGACGCAATGACCCTGCGCATTGACACTGGCAGTAGCTGCGTTGTGTGCACATCGTATGCGTGTGCTCGTATGGACGCTGCGGAAGTGGGCGACAGTATTGACCCAATATTCCGCAGTAGTGAGTGAGCGTGCCACTCGTGGCAGTGTGACTCACTCACTCACGCAGCCTCGTCTCAACCCGTCCCTTGAAAATCCCCGCCGATTTTATTTACTCTGTCGCTCGCACGCGCACACGCTGACTGTGTCAGCTAACGCGACATCCCATTAGGATTCCGCCGGCGGCGCCACCATCACGACGTCAATGTCAGGATTTTGTGCGGCTCCCAAGAGGGGGGGGGGGGTGGCAAAGGCAAAATGAGATAAGTGGCCGGCGCCGGCCGCCGTCCGGTCACTACATCGCGAGACGACTGATTGGCTCGACCAAGACGGCTGGACAAATCCGCTCGTTACGACGCGCGGCCGTGGGATTTGTGCGGCTACCGTAACGGTCTGAATGGCGGTCATCCGTTTGCCTCAGACTGCAACCTTTTGCGGAAGTGTAAAAGCATTGGAACCGACATTTCGTAGAGTTCGGTTCGTCAACGATCCGCTATATGCAACAGGAACGATTGCACTTGTTGAGAAGGTGCGCAACTGGCTGGGACGGCACATTCAATTTCTGATAAGTTAGTTGCCAACTGTTCTGTCTTTCTACAGTAACGAGCGAGTTACTGTATCCTAAGCATCTTGGTGAGAAGGAAGTGTGGAAGTCCTTGTAAAATGGTTACTCCATGATTGCGGCTTTCGTCTCGCAGCTGCAACAATTCCGTCGGTACTGTAGCTTCCGGACCACCGCGACAACAAGCGTTGCGCAAGCTCGCCGAGTAGCCGGGCCGGCGGCGTCGGCGGCGCCGCCTGCTCTTGAATAATTCGACACGCTCGGGCGGGCGGTCGGGCGCCGCCAAATATGATTTTGTTTCCTGCCTCTCTGTGCCGGCCGGAGATGGGCCGGAATGGAACGCCGCGGCTGGCTGGCGCATGCCACCGGTGGCTCTCCGCCGCCGCCGCCGCGAGCGGAAAACTCCACTTGGGAGGCCCGGCCCTCGGGAGACGCGGCCAGGCGCGCGCGCCCACTAACAAGCCTCCCGGGAGGAAGCCTCAAAGCGCCAAATTGCGTTTTCAAGAGCCACGGGCCGAGTTCTCCCTATCCCCCCCCCCTCCCCCCGACCCGCAGCCCATTCCGCCATAGCCGGCGGCGACGTCGCCGTCGTCTTTGCTTTGTCACCCGAACCGATGCTATTTTAAGAGAGCGCGTGTGGCTCTTTGCCGCTGGCCGCCCTTTAAGAGCCCCTGGCGTGATGACCGCGAGGAGTTTGAATGCCCGCTGTAGTACAAAATGTCGCGGTACGCATTTGCTGCTATAGCTACCCAGCATTCAGAACGAGTAACTAACTGTCCAACCGTTCCAACTGTCCAACAGTCAGTTACCGGTATTTCACCCAGACAGGCCATCTATGGATAAAATCTTTCGGGCCTTCGCAACCGACGTCGCATAGTGGGTTGTCAGTGGCAACAGTCGCGCGGCGGACGGCGCTGGCTGTCACTGAGTAGGTGTCTATGCGAATTGACTGCGCTCCCCCAGGTGCTGTGTATGTGTGTCTATGTGGAACAAAGCGCCCGCGCCGACCGACCGGTTTGTGTCACACGCCCCTTCCACCTTCCCATCCCTCTACCGAGCGGGATTATTCATCCCTGCACCTCTACCCCGTGGATACAATTGCCGACGCGCGTAATTAGCCGCGATTCCGCTGTCGCCGCTCGCGCGCGTTGGTGGATCTTTCGTGTACGCCTCCGACACGACCGGCATACGTCTAGCGTTCCGAATCGATCTTTTCCGTTCGCGTACGTACTTGCAGGGTTTCAGGCTAGTAGTTGAACTGCACAGGTACTTAGCATAAAAAGAACACAGCCAAAAAAAAAAGTGTAAAAGAGACTCCGACGCAATTAAAAGCCAAAAACACTTTTCCAGCACATTCAGCAGACCCAATCACAGTATAAACCTCATTAAAAAATAAAAGATAAAACAGCGGCAAAGATATATTTTTTTATATGTATTTGCTTCGCTTCTGGCTCGCACAATTGAACGTGGCCCGTTGGATAGTTTGCAATTTTCAGGTTGAAACCAGACTGTCGACATGCAGAAGATCGCCTCTTGGTTCGAGCAGCTCTCGCACAGGGGCGCCGGCTATGGGAAACGGCGACCCAAGAGGTACAAGACCCGCAGGCCAACTGCCGTGGAACCAGCTGATGAGCTCGATTGGATCAAGGACTCGCACGCGGTGACGACGTCGCGACACGGCGCCTGGCACTGCGACGGACGACAGCAGAGCGCAGCAACGGTCCCGGTGTGTTGTTGCAGTTGCAATGTGTTAAGCAGCGAAATGACGATTTCACAACGCACACGACATTCCATACACAACAACGGCGTGGAATGCGCAGTTCTGATAAGACGACGGACGACGCAATCAGTTGCGCTTCCGACGTGCTGACTCACGCTGAACGCTGCGGTGCGGGCGTGCACTGCATGCACGTTGCTTGTGTTTACACAGAATGCTCGCTGGCGTTCGCAAGCTCGAGTCGAAATCCTTTTCAAATTCTCAGCAGAACGCGTCGCTGTCGCGCAGTGCGCACGGTCGTCTCGAGCCGCCTTCTCCCGCCGCGGAGAAGCTCTGCCGACCAGATGACGACCGCATGTCCGACTCTTTTCACAGTCTGCGGCGATCGCAAATTCGAACCAATCCCTGGTGCACACCGGCAGTCAGACGCGCCGACAGCAATACGGCGACACCCGACAATGATTACGGTGCGTCGTTGAATGCCGAAAAATCTCATTTTCGTTTCGAAGCAGAGATCATTCAGAGAAGCCGCATCTCGAGTCGGCTAGTCTCTCCTCGTCGCTGTGCGCGTCGAGCGGTTACGGCAGTCAGTCGTCGTCGGAAGGCGCGACGCCCTCCTCGAGCGTCCACACGCCCCAGTGGGAGTCGGAGGGCGCCGAGGAGCCGCTGGCGGCGCTCGAGCGCGCCCGCCAGCAGCTGGCCGCGCTCGCCGCCGACTGCGACGCCCGTCTGCGCGCGCTCCGGCCGCCGCCGCGATTCGTCGCGCCGCCTCCCCCGCCGCCCCTGCCCGCCGACAACGCCGGTTGTCGACGCCTGCTGAGGCTACAGGTTTGCTCGTTGATTGCTGAGCGACGTCTGGGCTAGAGTCCCTTAAAGGAGCGTTACGACGCGCTGGAGGGTCGGGCGAGCAGACTGGAGAAGCTGAGGCGAGACCGGAAGCGCGCCAAGTCTTCCGGCAGTAGGGATGCCAATGACGTCTATCGCTTCAAACTCGTCGTCACGGCCGAGTTCGAACTCGACTTGTGAAGAGACGGTGCCGATGGACATCCCCACGCAATCGCCAGTCAGACACACAAGTCTAGACAGTCTAGTCTCCGGCCCTTGTTCCCATCCTGTTCGTTGCGGCAACGCCACTTCCTAAGAGATGCCACTTTTATCTCAGTTCGTTCGCTTTTCAGCTATGGCACTCCCTTGTACCCAAATGGCGCGAGCATTCGCACTTTCCAAAATTGCGCTTCGCAACATCGGTACAAAGCGTTCTCCGTGCGCGAGCTTTCTTTCCACATTCCTCTCGAATGCTGAAATTGTGATGTTCTATCAATTTGTGTAAAAATCTTCTGAAAGACCTCTCGCTACACGTTCCCCGTGCGCTGTGTGGTGCTGCTCTCTCGCTGTGTGTGCGCGTGCGCGTCTTGCAACATGGAAAACGCCATCGCTAATTCGTCCGTTTCTGTCGGAACACACACACACGAACGCGCACGCACGCACACCCAACTAGCGCCGTACTCTTAGCAAGAAACGCGCGGGAGGGAGGGAGGGCACCCTCCACGCCCAACTGCATGATCTTCGTGTTCGCGGCGCGTATAAAAACGAGCACTCCAACAATCGCCCACCCCGAACTTTCCTTTAGAGAAGGGGAATTATTTGGAGGGGAAGCTTTCTCTACGGTCCGTTCGCAACTACTGTAGGGGTTTCGACTACCGCGACTCAAGCGAGCTGTTGTTTCTGCTAAGAGGGGGACGACGACGCCGCACGCACGCATGGTATGCAAATTCTAACTACGTACTGGGTGTAGTACTACTGTACCTGCCGAGACAAAACGGGCGGGGGGCGCGACGCCACGCGCCGGCCAAGAACAACGTGTATAAATCGAATGAATCGAACAATTAATCAATCGACAAATGGGACAAATGAACGAACGAACCGACGACGCCACCCACACACGAACGGGCACGCGCACACACGCACTAACTACGGTATCGGTAGCCAACAGTGCGAAACGATGGGGTGGGGGGATCTTTTGACCAACTGCACACACACACAAACGCCACAATTGGTGCTGCTTGCTTACACAGAGATAGAAGAAGCGACATGCAAATCAACGATGCGGGAGGAGGGGCGCACAACTGTTGCAAGCGCGTCTACGTTTCTTTCGCTGCTGCCGCCGCTAAAGAAGCTAGAGAAGGAGCGAAAAGCGTCGGTGACAAAAAAAAGACAAACGATTGTTGCTGTGTGCGTGATGCGTATGCGGCGCGCCTAAGTAGCGCCGCGCGCTATACGACCTACAGGTACGCAAGCAGACCCTTGCCAGCGTCCAATGCAGGCAGGCCTTCCAAGAGCTCAGAACGGGCGAGAGAGCAACACGCGAAGAGTAGCTGAGGAGAGGGTTCGTAGATGGGCTGCGGCCGGCTACACATGAAAAGCGCGACGCCAACGGAGACAGAGAGAGAGGTGCGGTGCAAGACGAGAATGAGATGGGCTGACGACTGGGCGAAGTCGTGTTGGATGGAGTTGGGGCGATGAGGGAGGCGGCGTCCAAGCGCTCACATGGGCATGGGCGGGCCGCCGTCCTGCTGTCCCAAGCCCATCTCGAGAGCGGCCATGGGATTGCTCTGCTTCTGGAAGTACTTCTCCAGCTTCGCTGAACAAACAACAAGCACTCTTGGTGCAAAACCAACAAGAATTCTCAGATGCAAAAATCGCCTCCTCACACACGCGGTAATGTCATTGCACACATACCAAGGAATACTGTTACAAGCCTCAAATTAGTGCGATTTTCACTTTCTAAACAAACGACTAACCAAAAGAGTAAGAGTGTGACATTGTTCGCGCATGCAAATTTCCCAGCTTCAGCGTTATCAATGACCAAACAACCAACGACGCCCCACCGATGATGTGCTTTCCGTAGTTGAAGCGACGCAGCGACGGAATGTGCGGCTTGATGGCGAGCATCATCTTCTTGCGGTAGGTCGCGTCAGACACGTCCAGCATGCGCTGTACCACGTAGTTGGCGAACTGGTCCTTCATCATGATCAGCAGTGGCGAGTTCGACCTGAGAATTCTAGGCTGATTAGGCTGGAAAAGCGCGGAAAACGCAGTGAAAAGCGTCAGGAGTGTACAACGGCGTCGTCAGAGTGTGTAACAGTGTCCATCAAGAAAGAACCGCTGAGGGGCACTAGTGCCCGCCAAGGGTTCGAACCCTTCAGCGGCATGGAAGTACTTTCCGTCATTCGACGCCTTAGACCGCTCGGCCATTAGAGATTTGACTAAAACGTGCAGAACCCTATCAAATACCAACCCCAACAGCGCCAAAATGTACGCGCTGTCCGAGAGTGTGTAACTAGAGTGTCAGTCAGGGCTTTCAGTCGCGAAATAGGTCGTCGACATTCAGCGCCCTAGCCTACTCCGCCATTGGGTGCAGTGCAACCATCGACAAATGCCCACCAAAGAACCAACTCACTCGGCCTCGTCCGCTTGCGGAGCCCCATTCTGTTGCTGCTGCTGGCCATTGTTGTTGGGTGCAGCGGCGGCTGCGGCGTTGGTGCGAATCACCTCGTCGATGAGGGCCTCGCGCCTTTTCTGGTCGACGAAGAGGAGCGTCTTCTCGACGACGTTGGAGGCGAACTTGTGCTGACTGAAGCGCAGCACCTCGCCCTGCATCTGCTCCGCCACGCGCGCTCCGTCCTCCGGCTGGCCGTGCTCCAGCACGTGCTGCACCACGTAGTTGCCGTACTGACTGCAACCGTCAACAACGTCGTCTGCGCGCGCCTACGTGCGTGCGTGCGTGGCGCACTCCGTGATGAGGCTCTTGATGTGCTTGTGCAGCTCGTCGAGTATGGGTCGCTTCTGGACCAGCTCGCAGTGCTCCAGAATGCGCTGCACGACGCGACAGCCGTACGGGTGCGTCGACAGCGTGTACACCTGCGCCACGTACGCGCAGCTCAGCACGCGCGCACGCAGGCAGGCGCAAGGAAGCAACGTACAGGCGCGCTGTCCGGAATGAGAAAGGCGTCGACGATGAACTGGAGCTTCTCGGGGGGCGCCTTCTCGATGACCTTCTGCACGACGTGGTTGCCGTTCTGGTCCTTGACGCAGCGCAGCACCTGGCCCTCCAGCTCGCGCAAGATCTCGTCCTGCACACGTAGACACCCGTGAATTCAAAAAGTCAAAAACCAGTTCCAAATGCTGATGAAAAACTGCTTGCAGCTAGCTATTGCAACAATTTCGGGCATGTAGTAACTGTGTGCCAGCGTGCAAGCCAACCTGCATAGTAGGGTGGACGCATTCGATGGCCTTCTGAATCACGCGACAGCCGTACATCTGCAGCGCCAGGCCCAACACGTTGCCTGAATGGAAAAGCGTTGCATCTGTCTGCATTCCGTTCGTCGTTGGTTGGCAAATAGTAACTTTCTGAAAAAGTTGCCGTCAGTAACAATACTGTCATCAAGGGAAGCGAACTTCTCAGACAGGGATAACAAACATCACTCGGCACTGGGATTCGAACCCGCGACCTCTGGTTTAGGAGCGTCATGGCGGTCCATTGACCTCCCGTCGACACCATGATAACAAATGCAAACTTTCCAAAAAGAGCAATAAGAACAGAACATGGCTGGAACCTCGAATCTTGCTCATGAGCAGGTCCTTCTGTTCGTGGGTGCCGTACTCGAAGAACTTCTGAATGACGTAGTTGCCGAAGACGTCGGTCATGAGGGAGCTGGCGACGGGCGCCATCTCGTCGAACACCGCCTGCTTCTCCGCGGCCGTCGCTCGCTCCAGCTTCTGCTGGATGAATCTGCACCACGAGTTACGCGTTCCTGCGTGACACCATGATAATTGGCCCAAGAGGGGGGGGGGGCAATCGCCAGTTTTACTAGCAAACAAATAGGCTTGTTGAGCTACAGAAAATGAAAGCCATGGAGGGAGCATCACGGTTTTTCGCGATCGGGTCGGACACTGACAGGGGGCATTCATACCTACTCGGATGGGCACATACGGGTGCATTTGCGTGCTGAGGAGGCGCTGAGGCGTACCGCGATCCGTGCTGGTCCTGTGCGAACTCGACGACGTAGTTGGCGAGATCCGCGAGGCCCATGTGCGGCGGGAAGCGGTTGTTGCGGAAGTCCTCGAGAAGGCGCGACCGCGTCTGCGCGACCATGGGCGCGTTGCTGGCGATCAGGCTGCTCAGCTGCGCGCCCCGGTCCACGAAGCGGCAGCCCAGCGCGCTCGCCTGGCCCGGCCCCCCGAAGCCGATGCGCGTGGCCGGCGGCGGGCCGGCCGAGAGGGCCGGTGGCGGGCCCGCCGTCGCCGTCTGGAGGAGGCAGGGCGCGCCGCCGGCCGAGTAGAAACCGTGATGGTGCTGCGGCGGCGGCGCTTGCTGCTGGTGGTGATGGTGTGGGTGCTGGGCCATGGCGTAGGGGCCGGCGGCGGTGGAGGCGCCGTAATGGAAGCCCGTAGATCCGAACAGACTCGGACTGGCGGCGCTCGCGAGCGCGGCCGCGTTGGGCGGCGGAGTGGGCGCGGCTGCGAGCTGACTCGAAGGCCAGCCGCCACCGCCTCCGCCCGAGCCCATCGGCATCCACATGGCGGTCGCCGAGTTGCGTCGGCCGCCTCCCAGGCCGCCCTCGCCGCCCAGCGAGAGTGGCGGGCCCGTGGGACGACTCAGCGCTGCAGCGCAAAAGCAAAACCTCTGTGTCCGCACTCGCGCGCGAGAGCGACTCACAAAGATTCTGCATGCTCCAGGCGAGATTGGCGGCGCCGGGTGCGCCGGGAGCGGCAGGGGCGGGCGGCGGCGGCGGCTGCGGCGGTCCGTGTCCGTAGGGCGAGTAGAAGCCGAGGCCGTTGTAGGAGGGCGGCGGGGAGGCGCCGTAGAAGCCGGCCACGGCTGCGGCCATCGCTGCCGCGGAAGGAGGCGGAGTGGCCCTCGCGCCGCCCGACGGGTCGCCGCCGCGCTGGAACACGTGCGCGTAGCCTGAAAATTGACACATGCATGAAAATTGCAGACTTTGAAATCGGCAAAGAGCGAGCAGGAGGAAAAAGATTAGGAAAGTCTCGCGTACCGCCGGCCATAAAGTTCTGCTTGCCGAATTGGTCATCCTTTGAGCCGTAGACGCCGAACTGCTCACCACTGCCGCCGTACGGCATCATGGGCGAGGCGCCGAGGGAGCCTGAGAATCAAATTTTAAAAAAATCATTCAAGCGACACTCCACGACTTCTTCCCAAACTTCCACGAACATTGCTGCGATTGCGAGTCATCTTCGTCCGACTCGGAATTGAAGAAGCCAGTATTGTAGTACTGAGCCATTATTACTTGACAACAATTGTTTGTGCTTGTTGATTGACAACAATTACCAAACTGCGACTGCTCAACTAATGCTAGCACCCTACGAGCATTAACAACGATTATCACTAGGCGACTTTAGCAACGCGAATGAAATGATTCAGCTTTTTCAAATCAATGGCCATACAGTACATTAATTGCATATGCATAGCTAACATATTTACATAATGTAACATTTCGATAAAAATTTGCATAAACATTAACGATTGACATTAACGATTGCACCGCATAATTTACCTGAAAACATCCCAGATGAGCTGTCCGTTGGCGAGAGAATGTTTTTCTGCACCTGAGGGGTTGCGCCGGCAGTAGACCAAGGATATTTGACTTCTGTCGAATCCGCTCTAACACCTACAGTTTAAGCTTGATTCTAAAATTTTGGTAAGAGTAAAATATGGCAGTTTCTACCGTAGCTCATGTGCTGCTGGGGCTGCGAAGACATGATGGGCGCCTGCTGGGCGTAGACCACGGGTGCCGAAGTCGGCGGTCCACGTTTTGGAAGGCCGAACGGCTGAAAGAAACGGTTTTCATTTTTTTATTGGCTACTCGAAACGTGCCACCCACGCACTCACCACCGTGTATGGCAGGCACGCACACAGGGTCGCACACATTGGGCGCATTTTATGATGGTACGCGCGATGGAACCGCTCGGGTCAAATGCGGGCTGAAGGGCAAACCTGGGCTGGAAATCCGACGCCGGCAGACGAGGGTCCGTCCGCCAGCTGCACGCCGTCCTGCGCCAGCATCGACGGTCCGTTCTTGACTTGCTCGGTCGGGTCCTAAAGAAGTGCTTTCCGACAACTGAACTGAGCTGCGCTATTGAGAAAATCTCTTAGAAAAGCGAACAAATTTGGCGCTCGGCGAGGCCGACAGGACGTTCTCAACGACGCGCAGGCAAACGGCCCCGGAGCCTGGCGACAGGACGCCACTGGGCGGTCCGCCGCCGCCGCCGCCCGACTTGTCGGCCTGGCCCACGCCGCCGCCGTTGTTGTTCGACATGTCGTTGTGGTGGTGGAGGTGACCGTTGCTCGCGGTCGAGCCGTTGACGGCCGCCGCCCCCGCCGCAGCCGCAACCGCCGCCGCGTCGTTGTTGTTGCCGGCGACGGCGACGGGAGCGGTGGGCGGCTGCTGCATCATGATCGGCTGGCTCATGGCGTGCTCTGCGCGGTTGCGACGCACGGTGGTCAGTGACTCGGTCGAGTGTCACATACTGTGCTGGATATACGTGGGAGTTAGTGACTCACCTGAGCTGGGCACGTCTGGCCAGCCACCGGGGCCGCCAGCCGCTGCGACGCACCACTGTTGCTCGGCCATGCGCTCCTAGCGGCTCCTCGCTCTGTGGCCGGCGGCAGTGTACAGCTGCTGTGTCGCGCCCGCGCCTCCTCGTCCTCGGCGTCGTGTACAAGAACGTCGCGCCGCCAATGTACACTGTACACACGTAGTAGAGCGCCTTCCTCTCCTCGCCTCACTCTCTCCCACACTCGCTGCGTGTGTCTCTCGGTCGCCCTGAGCGCTGTGCTGTGTGGGACGTAGAGAGCGGGAGGTGCGGCCCGTCAGTACCGACGCGCCGCCGCTGCTGCTGGCCCCTACTATGAGCGACGGGACGCCTCGTTGGGGACGGGAAAACGGACGGACGCTTTCCCTATCGACGCGCTCAGCGCTCTGCGTTCGGTCGGCCGTCTGTTCCGCCGCCGCCGCCGCCGCGCCGCAGACGTTGCTTGCAGCCGCCTGTGGTGTAGAAAGGAAAGTGCGTCTCAGCGCCTCACCCCCCCCCCCCCCTCGTCAAGGCCGCGTCTGGCCCGCCCGTGGCCCCTCCCTCCTCTTCCCATCAGTGGGCCCCTCCTAGAGTGGCACGGCCAGCGGCGACGGCGACGGCGGCTGCTTGACGTACGCGCGCGAGGCGCCGTCTGGCGTATACTACGCGTAGAACGAGAAAAGCCACCCCCCAGAAACCACGTTACCTCTTTCCGGCTCGTCGCTGAGATAACGATTGTGGGCGGTGGGCGCCTGTAGCGCGGCTAGTTGGCGCGTCTACTCGCTCTGAATCTTCGCAGACGAAGCAGACAGACGCGTGCCATGCCATCCGTCTCTGGGTGAGGCAGGGAGGGGGAGGGGGTGTGCGAGTCTGACGCGTCACCCCCCCCCCCCCAGGACAAAGGAGGGGTCGCTGTGCCTGAGTGAGGGAGTGCGCTGTAAAAAATTGGAGGACTGGACAGGGCAGTCCGTCCGCACTACAACAGACAATCGCAATCGCGTGCCCGCGTGCGTCCTCTGTGACGACAAACTTGGTGGTACCTCTTCGCTGGGGGTACCCTACGCATGAGTGCATAAAATAATACACCTCAGTAGTTTTCGCATGTTTTGCTCGTTTTGCATTGCGTGGCTTCAGATTGGCGAGTGGCTTCAGATGAGACAGACGTGTCCGTCTGTCTATTTGGCTAGGCGTCAAGCGTGTCGGTACAATCGGTACAATTGAGCATCGGTGCATTTCTTTTTGCTGAGCGAGCCACGCGCAGTACTTTTGTGCTGCACTTTTTGTTACTCCGCCTGTCTGAGTGTCTGGGCTGGGCCTTGGCCAATGCATTGGCGGCTTCGATGTGTGCACTGCGCGCCATGCAAGGGAACGGCCGCTCTTTGTCAACAGCAACGGTTTGATTCTTTGACGAATGGACGAACGAGAACGCTGTTGGCGGACGGACAGCAATAAGGAGAAGGAGAGCTAAACAAATCACAGATGTGTACCTCATAACGCTACAGTACTGTATCCTTCACTATCACCAATCCTTATCAATACCCTAGGAATTTCCTGAGCTCCACATTTCTTCTTGACTTTACGGTGGCTGTATCAGACTGCTGTCTCAACTCAAGGGTCTTATTTCGTCTTTTCCTATCAATTGCGAGCAGCAGACACAGGAACTCGGAAAGCAGAACGGTTGTGAAACAAGCAGATTTTCTTGTAGTTTTAGGGCGACGTTTGGGCAACTGTTCACTTTGGCCATTTCTATCCGTTTACGTTGGACCGCAACGCCGCTCGTCCGCCCCCTAAAGAATCGTCGTCAGTGAATCGAAACCTTGACATCCTCGGACGAAACCAAGGACTGCTCTCGGTGCACGCGAGCTGCCGCGTGGATTGTTGTAGTGCTAGCAGACTCTTGATGCCCACTTATATACGCGCAACCTCGGCTAATTAGACTGCCTTGAGAGGCTAGAATTCAGCTGTCGGTACAAGCCAATTAACTGGGCTGGCTACAATGAAGAGTGCGAGAGGAATCGGAGTTGGCGCCTCTCTTCTCTGATCCAATTACGATGTTGTCTTGAGCGAATGAGCGACTGGCCGCGCAATTTCACCCACACGGTCCTCTCAGCCCCCCGCCCGGCGCACCAACGCACGCTCCCCCCCTCACGCTTGATATATCTCGCCCCCCCCGCTCTCCACCGCACTCCTCCACCCATCCCCCACGCCACACACTCTCACGGTCTACACGGCGCGGAGTCATTTCGCGTGCCGCACCGCTCTCCCCCTCTCCTTACCACACATATCCCTCTCGCGATCTACCCTCCCCCGCCCCCCCCACCTCCCCCCACCCCCCTCAACCGCAACCACCCACCACCGAATGCAGGCGTGCTTGCCGCGGACAGCAGCACCCTCCTTCTGCCCGCCCACCTCCACAATGCATCCACCACGCCCCCACCACGCTACCCTCCCCCCCCTCGCGCGCGCCTCAGACGCGCCAGCGCTGCAAATCTGCTAGCTATCCCCTCACTCCTCGCATCCCCTCCATACTCCCGTACCTACTCTCCTGACAACACCGAAACATCTCCGCTACCGTCCATACGTCTACACCACCACCACGCTAACTCGCTCCCTCCCGCCCGCACCAAACTACACACCCACAACCCCCACCCACACGCCTACACGCTACAGCCTACATCGTTCCCCTCGCGCTATCGCCGTGGCCCGGACCCCGGCCTTTGGCATCCCAGATCGACGCCAATCATGGCCGCACCGAACCGCACTCCACCCCCATCCGGCGCCAAACCACACAAAGACCACCCCTCTCCCCCCCTCCTCTTCTCATACCTACACATAAAACATTGGCTTTGATCCAATTACGATGAACCCAGAGCCCACGAGCGAAACAACGAAAAACCACCCACCCCAACCCCCCCCAAACACCCCCCCCCCCCTTGGCTTGAGCGAAGTAGGTACATGGATTTCTTTCGCACGTGACGTGGCACACACACGTGCGCCACATACGTGCTAGAGGACGGGTGCGACAAGCACGAGCACGAAGAATCCCTCCACCCCCTCCCCACGCCCCGGCCGAACCGCAATGGGAGTTGTCCAGCAAGAATTCGCCGTGAGGGAACGAGCGATACTGGTTTCAAAAATTGGCAAAAAACGAGCTGAACATGGACAACTCGTCGCTCTCGTGGGCTCTATGTGCACTCCTTGAAGCCTGTTCTACAGGCGCTAACAATCCCCATCCCGGCTGTTGGTTCGATGCGTTGTGGGACGGACCGAACCTTTTTGAAATGTGGTGCGTGGCTGCAAATACATGTAGTTTGCTCGACACTGCACTAGACTGCTGCTGCATCCTTGAGTAGGACCAGTATATTGGCCATACTGATGTCGTGAATGTGCGGCGTAGATTAGATTAGCAAGAAAAGACGAGCACTTTGTCAAGCAAGTCTTTGTACTCCGCCTCTTCGACGCTGTTGTTCGTACTGTTGCGGACAGTTCAAACTATAGCAGAGTACACAAGCCACAAAGCTGCCATGGCTAAAGTAATCGTACGCCAAAGCGACTATTTCGCTTCTCCTTCGCTATTCTGGTGGATTTTTACGCCCAGTTACTGGATATACAATTTTGTATGATATTTGTTATTTGCTATATCGAATTTCGATCAGGCCATCACACAATGTTGCCCTATTTTTTTCAGTTTGCCTGGTATTCGCCAGAGGTCTGTCTCTACGTTCCCCTGATTGGACCTGTCTGGCATTACATTGGAAGCGGCTATCCTATGCTCGCACTAATTGGGTAAATCAATCACTCTAGTGTTTTGGTTAGTCTCTGTTCTGTATTGTAAGAGAATGGTGGCGTACCAATAGAACAACAAAACATATGCCTGACATGCATCACACAGGTATACCTACCTGACATTAATAATCAGAACCTAAAGGACACGGATTGCAGCAATCTGCTTGCACCTCTCATCCATAGCGCTGAAGCTTGGTATGGACTGGCAGTGGCGACGCCTTGCAATTTGAGCACAAAAGTCAGAGTTTGGTGGTTCCTTCAAATCTTCCTGCATGGCTATCCTGCTCTGAGGCTGCTGCTGGCACGTGCAAAGAAAACGGTTAAGTGATTGAGGTTGATCTTTGGCCGACATGTTTAGTTTACCAGAGCAACTTATAAATTGTTGTTTAATTGTGAAGTGATCGTGTCAAGCTAGTGTGCATGCGTGCGTTGGCACCTCCCTTCACTTCGTACACGCCACAAATAATACAATGGTGCAAGCCACCACAGCAAGCAGAAAAGCGAGTTCTCGTTTCTAACGTGGCACGCACGCACACACATCCTGTGCAAATTGTGCGTAATATAAACTGGCCCAACTAGACATGCGTCGAAGAAATGCGTGTCGCGTCTCTCGTCTCAGTTATCTCTCGTCTCTGCCAGACGCGACTGGCCGCCCCGCTGCTCCCACCCGCGTCAACAGTCCCCCTCCCTTCCTGACTACAGGCGCGCAACCGATTTTGCAGTTCGCCTGCACGTGTAGATTTGGAAGGTCGAATAGAGTGCGTCTCGAACTTCGAGGAGAAAAGAAGCCGCCATGGCGTCCAAAGGGAACAAAGCGTCCAAACCGAAGGGGCGGACGAGCAACTACTTCGCCTCGCCCAGTCTTTTCTGGTGGATCTTCACGCCGTGTCTCATACTCATGAACTTCGTGAGCCGACTAGCTTTTCGGCAACAGACGCTTTTTACTTTTACTTCGCTTGGGGATGGGACCATACATTCCCAGCGCGGAGGGAGGGGAGGTTGCCACGTGGACGGGTATCGCAGTTGCTTTACACCGCGAGGCGCTTTGGTGGGGCGACAAGTTCTCTTGACTAGCAAGAATGGGCCGACGCATCGCCCAGGCCATGAGGCGTGTATCTCTTGCCCAAGGGGGTCAATATCTCAGTGATACTCTGGTGGAAGTCGAACCCCGACCGCGAGCGCATCGATACGACAGCATGGACCCCTGAGATAGTCGCGCTTGGCGCTAGAAAACGCCAGAAACAAAATTCTGCCGTTTTCCAGCTCGCCTGGTATTCACCCGACAAATGCCTCTACGTTCCACTGATCGGCCAGCTGTGGTACTACATCGGCGTCAACTATCCCGTCTTTACCGTGCTTGGGTGAGTGGTGATTTTGCGATATTATTTCGGTAATTCCGTCCAAAAGTTGAGGAAAAGACAAGTGTCGTCTTGCAGGAACCTCGCGTTGCCCATCATACACGCGGGGGAGGCTTACTACAGCACCATTCTCTCCGACAAGTGCCGACTGAACACCAAAACGAAAATCATGTGGGCTCTGCAGATTTTCCTTCACGGCGCACCCGCAATGCGTCTGCTCAGCGCCCACGCCAGCAAGAAAGCTGGGAAGTGATCGGATGGTCAAATCAATAGCTCAAGACATTTCTTGTATACGCACCGCAAACTATGAGGTCGTGACAGTCGTGACAGGTACACATCAGGCTCTCTTGCAATAGTATTGATCCAACATGTGGATTTGCTCACTTGGTTTTGCGTACCGCGTGTATACCCCTGCAAGTGCCGTGTACGTGCGTGCGTGCTGTTATGGCCGCGTGTCAATAGACGAGATGACAGGCGCGTCGTCGTTCAACAACTAGGGTACGTTTGACGAATTGTTCGCTAGCAAGCAACAACGTGTACGCTGGGGGACTCATAGTTGGAAAAAAAAATTGAAAAAAATTGCGCCGTTGGCGATGTGGGGGTGGGGGGTAAATCGCCGTGACATCAGATGCTCAGAAGCGAGGGCCGCCGAAGCCGGGCTGCATCATGCCGGGCGCGGGACCGCCCATGCCCCGCACTGGTCCTAGAACACGACGCGGATCGACCAGACGCACACTCATGCACAGAGACTAACTGCACATCTAAACCGGGCGCAACCGCATGCGTCAACCTTACCAACACCCTCCCCAGGTATTCCTTTCAAGCTGTCTTCATAGATAAAACTGAGTGTTCTGAGCTATTTTCAGCGCCTACGACAAGCAAACACCCAAATAACGCTATTTTAGCCCCTGATGACCAAAAGTACCTATTTGCACACTATTTTGGTGCACAATTGGCCCGTTGTTCTTAATCCCCTGTACAGAAGTCTCTTAGCCCCCGGCCTCGTTTGACAGTCAGACGAGTGTGGTGGTAGGACACGAGGGAGCAGCCAGAGGGCGTACCGGCGAGCCCGGGCGCTGGTCCGCCCATGCCGGGGGGCATGCCGGGCGGCGGCATGGCGGGCATGCCGCGGCCGGCGGCCTTCGCCTGTCCCGGGCCCGCCTGGCCGCCGGCGCGCGGCACCCGGGGGCCCTCGTCGTCCTTGGAGGGCGGGCCCTCCACCGTCAGACTGACGATGTGCTCGCCTCGCAACAACACCAGCCCTGCAACAGCGGCGCCTGCGTGCCGGCCTGCTCTCAGGCAGGGGTCAAGCAGCAAGACAAGAAGACGCGGGCACCCACCGAGCATGCGCTTCTCCTCGTTGTCGCCCGCCTTGCGTCCGGGCTTGGGTTTGACGCGGCGGAACTCCTCGCACTCGGCCAGCACGAGGTTCATGTGCTTGTCGAACGCCTTGAAGTAGCCCACGAACGTGCGGCTGTCCTGCAACACGCGACCGCCGCTCTCTGCCGGCCCTCCCACTCGCACGCGCACAACAGCAGTGGCGCGAAATTGAATCGCCGAAAACTACATTTCCAAGCACTCATACGCCCCCCATGACACACGAACACGCGAGCTCGTGACGAACCTTATGACCAGCTTTCGGGACGACGCCCCCCCCCCCGCCTTCATGGTTAGCCCAACGAGGCAGTCAATTCACAACGTTGATCAACATTGCGATCACGATCTCACCTGAAGGACGATGCGCATCCTGTAGTTGAGGTGCTGACTCATCTTGTTGCTTTTCGAAGCCATCTTGAACCGCGCCTTTCAGATCTCGATAAGCAGAGCGACTGATCACTGGGACTCGCTAGGACGCACACACAGACGGTGTAGTTTGTACTAAAGTCTGCGCAATTGCGTACAAGTATTTTCTCCACCTCAACTCAACCGAACTCGAAAATCTCTATCAATTTATTCCACAGTAATGCAAGCATTAGTATGATCCGCAACAACGCTAGAGTTCTCTATGGGTTTCTCGACTCTGCCCGAACTGGGTTCTTGTGTCGTATGCTCGACAGAAGGCACAGCCTCTATTTGCACCCGAAATTCTGGAACTTTCTTGAGAAGCTCCAATTCTTTTGGCAGCTTGCCAGCGAGCTTTTCCACCGAGACCACGCCTTTCACCGTTTTGGCCCGCGACTCGGCGCGAAGCAGCAACTGACGAGGGTAGCCTGCAAGGAATTCTAATCCGCGCTGAATCATTCATGCCGATTTGGGCTGGTACTAACAGACGATCCTAAAGCTGGCACCCAGAAGCACACCTTTAACAGTCAGGCCTGAGTCGGGAGGGAGTGGGGAGTACACGCACGGACCAAACAAAGGGGATGATAGATGTCCACAGTCAGTTTAGGCCACAGGCCACAGATGCTTTAGACAAACTGTGTGCGGGGGAGGAGGGCTTGGAGAGAGCGATTTCAGACTGGGCCAGGGGGCCCCGTTCCTGGTGGTAGACGCAGAGGTGCCATGCGACGCGAGCGCAGACAGTGAGACAGACACGCACGCGAGATCATTCTCCTGCCGATCTGGGGGTCGTTGGCGCCGAAGAGCGTCGTGAGATTGGCCACCTCGAAGGGGGCTCTCAGGTGGAGGGGGTCGAGGGCGGCGCTGGTGAGCACGAGACCGCCGGGGTGCTTGCGCGGCAGGGAGCCGAGCAAGAGACGGCCGTTGGAGAGGAACTGCCGACGCGACGAGCTGTCGCCCAAAGCGGCGCCGTAAGACAGCTCGACGCACAGGCCCCGCTCCAGAGCCATGCCCAGCAGCTGAACGAACCCAACGACTCATTGAACAGAAGTTAGTTAGTACACTACAAGTGGCGTGACCTGAGAGATTCGAACTCTCGCGGGGAAACCAGTTAGTACACTACAGTGAGCTCGAAGAACAAGCCTTTGTTTGCAGCTGCTCGACAGACCTCACCTTATTCTTTCCCAGCCAGAGCAGCTTCTCGGTCGAGTCGAAGCTGACGATGTCGAAGTTGTCGGCGGCCTTCTTCACCAGAGCCGACAGCACGTCCTCCGAGGAAGGCACCACAGCCACCTGAATTTTTTTAAGAACGTATTGTATTTCAAGTTGTCAGTTGAAAGAAAAAATGAAACAGCTCTACCAAATCGAACTTTCTGCTGAGACTGGTGGCTGAGAGAGCGGTATGCACCGTCGACGAGTCCCGAATGTTCAGCGTGATTCGGCTGTATTGACGAAACAAGCGGCCGCGCGGCGTGAGGCAGTCTTTCAGGCAAGAAATCTCGGCGACAGGCACCTTGTAAGGCTCTATTTTCGACAATTCCGACTGCCTCTTGCCGCCTTTCTTCCGCTTTTTCGGGGGCTCGCCGTCCTCGCCTGCGGCCGATGTGCTAGCGCTTGCGAATTTCGACTCATCGAGAATAAAATTGATGGCGACGGCGTCGAAACCGAGCTCGACGGCGCGCGCAACGGCACGGGCCGTGGCCGCCGGCCTTCGGCTGTCGAAAACGATGTTCAGATCGGCGAACTCGTACTTCTCGGCAGCGCTACTGCCCATTCTTTTAAAATTGTTTCGAAAAGTTATGAAAATACGGGAAACTGCAAACGGAAGGAGGAAGGAGGGTAGTCCGGAAGGAGGGCGTAACTCTGCGTAATTATTTGGGTGCGTTGCACCTTACGTTCTTTCCCTTGTCGCCTTCTAAAAGGCATTAGCATTTCAGTGTTTCTGAGCGCCAACAGCAAACACAATTGTTTCGTCCGTGCGTCCATACATGTAACTGGGGGGGGGCTGGGGGGGTTGCCCCGCCCCCAACCAGAATTTTACCCCTACCCAGCCCCCCCCCCCCAACCCCCCCCCAGAATTTTCCTGAAGTTTTCCAACTTGCCAACAATTGTACAATGTAGTGTACTTTTTGCCTTTCTCAGTGTATTTTGGCCTTAAAACAGCTAAATAACGCTATTTATAGCCAATTTTAAGGCATTTTTGACCTATTTTTGACTGAAAAGTGCCTATTTAGACACTATTTTGGAACATTTTTTTCCCTTCTGGGACCCCCTCCCTCTTCAAATCTGAGTACCCCCCCCCCCCACGCCCCCCCAGAAGTCTCTCAGACCCCCCCACTTCAAAAACCCGGTTACATGTATGCGTGCGTCCATGTGTCCGAAACCTATGCGAAGCCTAAGCCTAAGCGAAGCCTAAGCAAAGCCTACGCGAAGCCTAAGCAAAGCCTAAGCGAAGCCTAAGCCTAAACATAAGCCTTAGCCTAAGCAAAGTTGGACTAAGCCTAAGCAAAGCCTAAAATTAAGGGAATTATTATCAGATGCACGGACGCAATGGACGCAACAATTGTTTTTAGCCACACCAACTTGAAATATGGTGGAGCTTAATTTTGGCGCACTTGTCGATGGTTGTGCGCTTGGTCACTGTCATTGAGTTTGTTTGGTGCTAAAATGAGTCCGTGCTGAATGTTGTGTTGGCACGAGTCACACATTGCGATGAACCAAACGACATACTACTATCCATGCACGAATCGTGGTGCATACTGCATTGAATACTGCATACAGCACAAAGTCGAAATTGAAGTATATCTTTTAAAAGGCGACAAGGGAAAGAACGTAAGGTGCAACGCACCCAAATAATTATGCAGAGTTACGCCTCCTTCCGGACTACCCTCCTTCCTCCTTCCGTTTGCAGTTTGCCGAAAATACTCAACCGCAGAAACCATAAAGGGGTCAGAAAGCGGGGCGTCAATGTATTCGCGACCATGCAATTGCAGAAAAAAGGTATGGTATTATTGTTTTGTATCGATATGAAACCGGCTAGTCAAATACGGCGTATGTCAAAGCAGCAAGTGGATTTGACAAATGGCTTTTGCGCATCTCAAAATGATAAAATGGTGTGTTCTTGAGCCCTTCTTAGTGTTTCATTCATAGCCATAGTACACCAAAATTGCGCTACGTGAACCGTATTATATTGACAGGCCACTCTGGTGCAACGTTCTTTTTTCATTCTCGACCCTAACCCTCTCCCCTTCTCCCACGCTCGTCTTGATTCTTGACCCGGTTACAGGTCTGCTGCAGGCGACCAAGTGCATGGGCGGGTGGCGTCTGGCGTACGTGTGGAGAGCAGCCGCTAGAATCGTGCGGCGGCGTTCTCGTGCCATACCTGTAACTGGGGGGGGGGGGGGTGGGGGGAGGGGTTTGGGGGCCCCGCACTATTTTTCCAACACCCACCCAAACTCCCCCCCCCCCCCCAACCCTCCCCCCAGAATTTTCCCAAGGGATTTTCACTAGTCTAAAACGATAAAAGTGAGTAAATGTTGGTGTACTTCAGTGCTTTTCAGTGTTATATGACCATAAAACAGCTAAATAACACTGTTTAGACCCTATTTATACCCATTTTTGACCAAAAAGTACCAGTATAACTCAAAAAAGGCCGGCTACCCCCCACTTTTTCTCCAGCCACCCCCTCCCCCAAAAAGTGCCGTCTACCCCCCCCCCCCACTCTTCCGACCTGGTTACAGGACGTCTCGTGCGGGTGCCTCAGCCAAGAAATCGGCGAGGGCATTGATTGCGCAATGAGAGCGCACGTAAAGCATTGCATATACAGGGTGGCCCAAAAAATGTGCCCTTTTTGTATTTTCCGTAACTCAACCTAACCATGGCGGATTGGGATGAATTTTGTGGGCTTATAGCCAAATACAATCTGTATGCGCCCTCCAAATATTATTCCCATCCGACCACCCACGCGCATTTTATGACCATGTTCCCAAAAACACCCAATTTTCGAAGTGACGGACCACATGAAAATGGACCAAAAAAAAATGTGCCCCCCTCTATCTCGGCCGATCGAGGACGGATCCGCCTGATTTTGCAGGCTACAGGGCACCCTAAATTCTACCTCGCATGCCAAGTTTCAGCCCGGTCCGTTCAGGTCCGCTTTAGTAACACAAATTCAAACTTTGCGCAAAATTTGTCTTTGTTTGTGTGGTTGTTTTCATGCGTGTTCATAATAATAATACTGTAAAATATTTTTGATCCTGTTTTTGTCAAATAATGGCGTATTCGGATGGTTTGTCCGCAATTATCTGGAATTATCATTCGAATCACAATTTTGGCGCAAAAAAATTTTTTCGGCTTTTGAAGGGCGATCACAATGTGACGCTCAGAGGCATTCAGAGTTTCCTCCAGCGAACCAAGGTTTTTTTTCTGAGTTTATTGTCGAGTTTTTATGGTCTTTCTTTAGCAGCGTGGAGGTTCTCTCGAGCGCAAACCGGGAAGTGGGCGACCGCGAACGGCTTTGACGCAGGCCAACATTGCAGCAATCAAGCGTCACACGTTGTCTCAGGATTCAATCCTGGGACACACTTGAGTCAAAGAAAAATCTCGCAGAAGTTGGCCATCGCGAGGACGTCTGTCCAAAGGGCCCAGCGACATCTGGCGCTGCGATGCTTTACAAAGTTCCAGTCCATCAGCTGAATCCATTGCAGAAGCAGCAGCGCCGGAAGAGGGCGCAGAATTTGCTTCGTCGGCTACCAGTCGATGCTGTGAGACGCACGGTCTTTACAGACGAGAAGTGGTTTGAGACTCAGGCGCCACGGAACGCGCGGAATAGCAGAGTTTATGGCGTCGGACCAAGCGCGCCATTGATCCCGGCCGTCTGTTGGTTGAGAGGGAAAAGAAAAGCTTGAAGGTTTTTGAACCTTTTTTTCACAAAGTTTTCATTTTGGTTTGTTTTGAAGGTCATGGTAGCAGCTGGCGTGTCGGCTGCTGGGAAGACGAGACTGCACTTTGTCCCTCCGTCAACAAAGTGACGGGTCACTTCTACCGCAGCCTGTTGACGGACGGATTTTTCCCCGACTGCAGCGCCTTTTCCCATCGGAGGACTGGATTTTTCTTCAGGACGGTGCTCCATCTCACACCGCAAAGGACACTGTGCAGTTGCTCTCGCGGCAGTGCCCCGACTTCATCCACCCGACGGAGTGGCTGGCCAACTCTCCCGATTGCAACCCGATGGACTATCGCGTGTGGGAGGTGTTCGAGCAGAAAGTTTTTGACGGGCACCCGTCCTTTGACAGTCTGCAGTCTCTGAAAGTGCGGCTGCAAGAAGTTTGGGACAGCATTGACGACGGGTGGATTCGCAGTGTGATTCTTGACCGAAAGAACGGTTTTCGAGCTCGTCTGAGGGCGGTTGTGTCGCAGAACGGCGCTCAAATCGAGCACATGTTTAGAAAGATTTGAAAATGGGTGGTTTGATGTGTGTGTGTAGCGCTCACTACAGCAAGCCTTAACAGAAGTAGCTGAAACTTGGCATGCGAGGTAGAATTTAGGGTGCCCTGTAGCCTGCAAAATTTCAGGCGGATCCGTCCCCGATCGGCCGAGATAGAGGGGGGCACATTTTTTTTTGGTCCATTTTCATGTGGTCCGTCACTTCGAAAATTGGGTGTTTTTGGGAACATGGTCATAAAATGCGCGTGGGTGGTCGGATGGGAATAATATTTGGAGGGCGTATACAGATTGTATTTGGCTATAAGCCCACAAAATTTCATCCCAATCCGCCATGGTTAGGTTGAGTTACGGAAAATACAAAAAGGGCACATTTTTTTTTGGGCCACCCTGTACACCGCTGCTGTGTGCGTCTGCGTGGTGTGGCTTTGTACCTTGCACATGTGCCCAACACATTGGCTGCTTGAAACACCCTGACCTCAACCGCAAAGATCGACAGCTCCGCATACTCGCTCCTACACGTACTCTACGATTTGACGACAGTCAAATCTTCTGTCAGCAACTCGGTCAACAGTTTTGAAGGGAATAGATCACCATTGTGGAGCTTTGGCGGCGGCTGCAAAGTGAACAAGCAAATACGCTATGTACAGTATAAATGCTTTTGCATGACTGTGGCTTCGATAACGTAAAGGCAAAACAGTTTCCTATCGAAACGCATACATCGATAAAAACATAAAATGTGACTGAGAATATACAACTGGCCCAACTTTGTACAGCTGTAGGTGGGTGACACAACACAAAAGCCACCTTCTCGCTGACGCGGAAGGAGGCAGCGACGCCTACGCAGGGCACACCAAAATATTCAGCGATGAGGGAAACGGCTGAACCGCCATGGGCTGTGGCCACTTGGCCCGGAAATGCACCATCCACGGACAACAGCACCAACTGACACTGCAGCAAAAATTATGATAGTTCGTTCTGTGTATGTGAATTTCGACTCTGCGTCAGTGCGTGCTGAACAAACCTGGCCGATACAGCTGCTGAAGGCGGCTAGCGAGCTGTAGGAGACGTTCACATTGTTGTTCCCATCAACGAGATTGCGCACCAGCGTTTTCCCTAACAAAGCAAACAACATTGAATGCAAATTTTAGCGAGAAATAGCCAAAACACGAGTGCCCAGTTGGCCAGGAGGCGTGTCGATGACGACTACACGCAGCTTTGCCAACGACGGTTCATTCACGGCCTTTGTAAGAATCCGTTTGAGGAGCGGCGACCTATGCCAATAAAAATAGTTATGTGGAATTTAAACTGCATGTAGTAATTATACCACGAAAACACAGCCACTGCTTGTACGGTTTGCAGCTTCTGCAAGACGAGTTCCGATATACTATCGGAAGCAAGATCAATTCTGTTCTTGACAAAGTCTGGGATCCATTTTCTAAGCTGCTCAGCGCTCTAAACAAAGCGTATTTAAATTCTCGATTCTACGCTTGTGCGGTTTTAAAATTCTTCAGAAAAGTCCCACCCTCAAAGCAATTCACTACTCCTTCAAATGTAAACCTTTTAATAACATATCGATTTCGTGACTCCGTGATCTCCGGTGTCCGCAAATAAATGATGCAAGTTAGTAGCAAAACATGTCTGTGTCTGGATGTCTCGAAATTCATAGGTGGGCTCAGGTGGTCTTGGGGGGGGATTCAGCAGCCCCCACCCCCGGCCAAGGCCATCCCGCTTTTTTGAGGGAGAGAGCCCCCCCCCCCCCCTATGAACCATCGCCATCCTGGATAACTTGCGGGAAACTCTTTCAATATTAAAAAAAATGGGTAAAGATGCGTGTTTTAGTTTCTTTTTCAGTGTAGTGTAACCCAAAAACGCCTGAAAAGTGCTATTTAGACCTTATTTTAACCCATTTTAAACCAAAAAGTACCCATTTTACACGTTATTATGGTGCAAAATCCGCCACTTTGACCACCCCTCCTCCAAAATTTTCGATCCCGGTCATTTTATCCAGGACGGCTCTAGACCCCCCTCGAAACCTCCAGAGACCCCCCCCTGTCTTTTGGATCAATCTACACCTATGTCCCGAATCGAAGATGTTGCCAACATAAATAATCGGCTGCATTTCAAGAGGTTGGTGGTAACACCGTTTGGAACGTCTCTACACCGTCCAATCAGTTTGATTCAGAACTCTTTGGCCCATAGGTGTAGATTGGTCCAAAGGCCAGGGGTGGGGGTCTCTGGGTTTTCGAGGGGGAGGGATCTCCCGCCATCCCGCCGGGATCGAAAATTTTGTAGGGGGGGGGTAATTAAAGTAGATTTCGCACCAAAATAGCGCGTAAATCGGTGCTTTTTGGTCCAAAATGCGTTAAAACAACGCCTAAACAGCACTTTTTAAGCTTTTTTGGGACACATTATACTGAAAATAAAACAAAAACACGCATCTTTACCCCTTTTTTTAATAATGAGAGAGGGTTTCCCGCAAGTCATCTGGGATGTTGATGGCCAGGGGGGGGGGGCTGAAGAACCCCACCAAGACCCCCTGGGCCCACCTATGCTTTGGCCTACTCACTCACTCACTCACCACTCCAGGCTGACAAAGATTTCGAAACTGTCGACATCCAAAGTGATCTTCAGCTGCACTGCCGAGCTGTTGGAAGATCGTCTCGACAGAAAATTCTGCCGAATTTTCGAACAAATAGTTGGCCAAATGCAGACAGGCGTCGTCGCCTGCGCTGCTCTGGAGCTGGACCTTGAGGTCTTCCAAACCAGGTATGACGATTTCAGGCTCTGCAGTTCTGAAAATCACCCATTGCAAAGGTCTGGCAAAAGGTTGACGATTGCTCAGTACTAACGTCACTGGACTTGAATTTGCGTCGGATTTGGCTGTCGATACCGTAGAAGGTTTTTCTGCCGCCTTGGACTCTGCAGTCGACTTCTGTTTAGCAGCTAATTTCGCGGCCTTTTGTGCTTCCTAAAAATCAATATAAAACCACTTATGCGTTCAAAGTTTAGTAATACTCAGTGAACCTTCTTCGCCTTGCGCTCCGCCTGAATTTCTTCTTTGGATTTCTCCTCAGAATTCATGGTTCAGTCACTTCTACTTTTCAGATTGGCAGCATTTCTGACGTAACACTAAGGCGTTTCGACTTTGTGGCTCACCGTACACTTCCAATGCAAATAAATGGTGCTACTTTGAGCAGAAATGGCGATACACATTGAAGACCGAAGGTACGCGTTTAAGAACCAGTTGAACAAGAAACAAGACGCTACGCGTTGCTGTTTCAGCTGACTACTGACGCTTTGCTCTGATGACAATCGTGTTAACAATGACGCGGAATCCACTTTGGACAGTGCACAACGCTACGGTTCGGAGCTCAAAAGATTCACGTTAACCTACTGCTGAAAGTACGCAAGTGCCGAGCCTATTTTCATGCAGCTCAATGCATTCATTCCACTCTTCAATTTGTCTGCGTGCGACCACCTTTTTGAAAAGTCGAACGTGTACGAAAACCATGTAGGTACCACCTATGTACATACGCAAAAGGAAGTTGCAACACCGCATCCAGTTTCTGTGCGCACTCCACTGCGCACGTAGGACCCACAATGCATAAGTAAATTATTTCGAGCAGTCGCGGCGCGTGTGGCTGCGGCGCGTGCGGCCAGCAGGCAACTCGATTGCGTCGCCAACGAGCCGTGGCAAAAACACACAACTCGATTTTCTGCTCCACTGACCGGCCGAAGCATTCTTTGGCATGTGTGGTCTTCCACGCGTCTCTCTCTGTCTGCGTGTGACTTGCGTGTTCTGGCATGTCTAGAAAATGCGGAGAAAAAACTCTGATAAGCGACAAAAGTTGCCAGTAAGCTCGTAAAAGCTTGAGTGACAGCCGTGTTCCGCCGTCCGGTTGTCGCATTTTACATTTTTTTGATGTGGGCGATGTGTGCAGTACCTCTTTCTGCTCCCTTTCTGCACACAGAGGGCGTTGTTGACATCCCGACTTTGTTGGTGGCTTACAGCACTTGCAACGTTTTGTTTGTGTGCAACGGTTGCAGTGTTACCCCTCGGCCTCATCGTTGCCTTTTTTTCTCATACGAGCTGCAATTGCTTTCTCATCCCATGAATAACCTTTTGAAGGGAGCCGCGCACAAAGGTGCGCAGCCGCGCACAAAGGTGCGCACTGAGAATTCGTGTATGCGCAGTAGTAAAGCGCTTTGAACCTGCCGTACTACACCCTGGGCGGCTGTGGGAAGGCGCGCTCGGCCGCTCTCGTTTTCTCTTCTTTGACAGAGTCAAAGTTGCAGTGTCGACGCCGCCGACAGGCCGCGACGCGTGAGAACGTTTGACGACGACCGAGGCGGCGCAACAGATGAGTATCGATACTCCCAGTTGGTTGTCGTCGTCGTCGCCCCCCTTTGAGACGGAGAGAGAGGGAGGGAAACAGAAACAGTGGAGCCGACAGCGCGGCCTTGGTACATCTCTGCCACTTGAAAGTTCCAGATCGTCAATTATTGACCGGTCGGCGCCGGGCCGCGACCGTGTTGGTTGGGAGAGGGTAGCGCCGTCCGGCATCCGGCTCGACGGCGTCGACAGCCGGCCGGCCATCATCGGGGCGGGCCCCGCGCGTTCGCATAACCAATCGCGCGCGGCTCATTTCCATTCACTGCTCTCTGATCCCATGCTGAAAAAGTTGATGCTGGGGCAGCCGGCTGTTTTTCATGAGGGCGTCGGTCCCTCTCTGCGGGGCACGGCTGCCGTCTGTCAGCCGTCGTCGTCGTCGTCGTCTGTCCGCCCCTGCGTGCCAATGCGTCAGCGTCAGCGAGTGTTGGTGTGCGTGCGCGCGTGCTCGCGTGTCGGCATGTGCCACGACCCGATTAAACGAGACACTAGCTGGACGCGGCTGAGCCGACGCCTACCCAATGCCTCGTCTAGCGGCGTCTAGCGGGTGTGGCAGGGGCGAGGTCCAAATGACGGCGAGGGCCGCCGCCGACAGCCGTGTGCCGGAGTAATTTTTTTCCATCCATCCCTTTCCGTTTAGCTCCTCCTTTTGGTTGGCGTTGCGAGAGTGCCCGCCGCCGCCGCCGCCGCCGGCGACGACACTGGTGTTAGCAATTTGCCTGATGAACCGACGACAACAGACGGACTCGGCAAGACGAAACTGCTGCCAACAAACGGCCGCCGCATCCTCAGACGCCGGCGCTGTCTCGGGCGGACGATGAAAATTGCGGCTTCCGGCAAATAAGTGGAAGATCGCAAATATGCAAAATTTTAAAGTGTGCTTCAACTCCGTCTCACTGGTGGTCACGGCTCTCAGAGTGACGAGGTCAGGCCGATTCTATTCGGTTTCTGTGAGGGCAATTACCATGTGTAAAATTGTCTAATGTACATGTAATGCGATTGTACAAAGCAAAGTACATGGAATATATTGCAACTTAAATATTTTTATGTACATTGTACATACGTACATCACAGTATTGTTTTAGCGTGTTCGCTATAAACTCCAAAACAGCAGAAAATCGCCAACTGGCCATCGACGCAGCTTGGAAGGATCTCTACGTATGACCTCTTGCCGCTCGTCATGCAGCATTTTTGAAGGCGTAAACATTTACAGAAAGATCAGGGCGGTCTTCCTTCGGAGGAGACGAATAGTCTGCCGCCGGAATCGCTGCTGCCTCTGCCCGCCCACCTGCCAGCTCCCGACGACGCGTTCCGCTTTCGATCGGCAGACGACGAGGACGGCGAGCTGCCGCCGTACGACGGTGACGACAACGGCGTCGTGGTCGACGAGAGCTCGGCCGACGGCGACATTTACTACTACGAGGAGTACTACGGCGATGACATGGACGAGGACGACGAGGGAGCTCCCGCCGACGACTACGGGGGCCGACTGCTGCCCGACTCCTGGGAGGGATGGTCGGACGAGGAGCTGCGACGCGGACAGCCGCCGCCGGCCACGCCAACAGGTATGGAGCATGCCTGGTAACCGGCTCTCGACGGGTCAAACCTGCTCGCTCTAGCATTCTTCAACCTATCAGGACTATAGAAGTTTCTTCAACCTATCAACCTAAAATCGCGGTTTGCCTCCTGTTCAGTCTTCTTTTCAGTCACCACAGAGGGCCTCTCCACGCTGCCGACGACAGACTCGGCGACATTGCGCAAGCAGCAGACGACGATCTCGACAGTCGGCGATGCGCCGTCGACGCTTGGACTGCCCACATGGCCGTCGACAGGCGACGACGCGTCCACTACCAGACGACGATGGCCGACGGCGACGTCAAGAGGAGGGCACCCGTCGACGCGGTCTCGTGAGCAGACGACAATTTCGACAGCTGCCTCGTCGTCTGGCGATGTCTCCGACAAAACAGGACTCTCGACCACATTGATTGACTCCGGCCGGTCGTCTTCTCACTTCACCAGCCCCAGTAGGTCGTCTGGTGGATTCGACAGCGGAGTCAAGATGGCCAGTTCCAAATCGTCTGTCGGCGCGGGCACAACAGACGCCGCCTCCGGCAGAACACTGTCAACAAGAACCACCGTCGCACGGGGCTCTGCTGGATTCGCGGCTGCCACAGAGCGGCCGCCCGCTGCGCATCCAAATGCCTTCGATAGAGAACTGTCCGCAAATGCTATTGGGATTCACTCTGTAGCGAATGACGTTGTCGCGGAGCGGCGCTTTGTCGCTCCGCCGCCGACGTCCGTCAACGGCCCTCGTCGACAGTCGGATTCCGACAGCTCGTCAGCTAGCGTCGGTCAGGTTGTGCTGCCAACTTCACTGCTCGTTCTCGCACTGCCATCAGTGTTGCTGCTCATGCAATCATTGTGCTTCAGGTTTGGGTAGTCTCGCTTCGCGCTGTAGGTAGGAACTTTGCTTGCTACTTGCCAGAACCCGCTGTTGAATAAAAAAGCAACCATTTTTGTACAAGTGGACGCATAGGCCAGCTGACTACAATATCACGAAGTTTAAGTTTTCCTTATTCTTTTGCATTTCTGTTCGTTTTGTACTGACGGGTTTGTTGGTTGGCGTGTCGTCGTCATCGTTAGAGAGCACCATCTAGCGGTTGCGCGTGCGCTGCGCACAACACTCAGAGCGGAACAAAGTATGCGACGCGCACAAGACAAGAGTGCGAACAAAATCACCACAGTAATTACGGCTGAAAACACCGTAGGCCGAGTGCGCTGGGGCGGGATCATAAAGCATAGGTAGACGACGCTGGCACGCTGTGTACTACTAGTCAATGCAGTGGCAGGGGCTGTGTACAATACCTTGCGATAGACACCTAACCACACAATAGTATCATCATCATCAGCAGCTTGTACCCATGGAAAAGTCAAAAGTGACACAGGTCGCAATCGTAGCGTAGTCGCACGCTCAGCTTCCATAAACACACAGTCAACGTCGAAGAAGCGGAGGGGTTGGTATGTTGGCCAGAAAGAGGCGAACTAATTAGTTACTCGATGTATGCACGCAAAGTGGGCTTTCGCAGCGCTTTCTAGCTTAGTAGAAGTCGGAGAAAGAAAAGAAGAAGCAAGCTACGACCTCTGTCGGCTGCGTTACCGATCAATGAGTGTCATCACCTGTCGGAAGGTCTGCTCCAGGTCCGAGAGGAGCGCGTCCTGGTCGGCGGCGGCCGACGGGGCGCAGGCGCACTGCCGAAGTCGCGGAATGCAGCCCTCGAGTCGCGACTGCAGCTCCCTGCAACGCGAACGCGCCTGCGTGCGTGTTCGTGCGGTTCGAGGCGAGAGAGTCGCGCACCTAAAGCGGAACTTGGAGTGGGGCGAGACGTTGTCAGCGTAGAGGGTGCAGAGTGATGTATCCGGACATACATTGTAAGTACCGTAGTCGTCGCCCTGCTGCGCGCTCTGTATTTACAATGTGCGCCCCAGAGCTCGCGCGTCAGGCGCCTCAGCGCCCATCCGTCTCCGCTGGCCCCTCTTGCCTCTCGTTGCCCGCACGCTCTCACGCTTGCGGCCTATTTCTAGGGCCGCCTGCGCCCCATCGCCTTATTGTTTTCGCCTCTCTGCGAGGCCAGGAGTTGGTTTTGTCTCCTCCTTACACAATCGGAAAATAACTCTCAGCCTAACCGCGGCTAAACCAAGTCACATTGGCGAGCGAGACTCGCGCTCCCACAAGTCTTGCACCCACGCCCGCCCTCCGCTTCCCCACCTCTCACTGTTCAGCATCCTTCCTCTGACCGTCCCACCAGCCGCCGGCCAGCTACCGACCGCGTAGACGCCCTCTTTCACGCTGCTTGGCAGTGAGGGTACGAGGCGCTTTGCGGCGCACCCGATGGCCAGCCAGATCGAGACGGCTACGCATGACGCCTTCACTGCCGCCATCAAGAGCCTCTTCACCCTGCCGACGAGCCGCATCACCGCCCACTTCGAATTCCAGAGTGATGTATCCGGACATACATTGTAAGTACCGTAGTCGTCGCCCTGCTGCGCGCTCTGTATTTACAATGTGACGCACCCAGAGCGTCGGCGCGTCAAGGCGCCCAAGTCGCCCATCCGTCAATCATCCGCTGGCCCCTCTTGTGCCTCTCGTTGCCCGCACGCTCTCACGCTTGCGGGCCTATTGTCTAAGGGCGCCGCCTGCGCCCCATCGCCTTGATTGTTTTCGCCTCTCTGGCGCAGGCCAGGCAGTTGGTGTTTGGTCTCGCTCCGTTGACACAATACGGAAAATAAAGCTCGTGTACAGGACCTAACGTGCGCGAGCTACAACCAAGATACAACACAGAGCTCGCTGAACTGGTGCACGGCGTCCGAGAGGCGGATGAGGGAGGCGTTCGAGTGGCACGCGACGCGGCGCAGCTCCGCCACGCAGTCCTCGAGGCGGCGGTGCAGCGACGACAGCGCCTCCGCCGAAGACGACGACGTCGACGCACGCGACGACTCCGCCGCCCCACCTCCCCCCTCCACTTCCGACGACTTCCGTGCCGCCGATGAGGAAGACATTGGTTTGTCGGACGAAGGAGGGGGCGGCGGGGGCAGCGGCTTGGCCGCTCGGGGCGCAGGCACGGGCCTGACGACGGCGCGACTCTTCGCGGAGCCGGTGGACCCGCCGCCGCTGCCGACTTTCTGTCCGCCGCTGCCGACCATCAGGGAGCGACGTTTCAACTCGACGTCGTCCTTCTTCCACAATGGAGGCGCCGCCGTTGACGAGCTCGTCGACGGGCTCGCCGCCGTCGCCGCCTGCGAAGAATCGGCCACTCCAGCTGCCGACAGGTTGCGCAGACTCAGACTCCTGCCGAGCGAGCCCTTCTCCTCGGCCGAGACTTTCGCGAGCGGCGAGCCGACCGCGGTTCTCGGCAGACGTTTGTCTAGCGTCGCCGTCGAGTGGTGTTGAAAGGGCGAGACGGTGCCGACGGGCGGCGGCGGTTTCTCGACGTGGCGCAGATTCCGAATGCGACTCTGCAGCTCCTCTTCGCCCTTCGACAGCCTCGCGTCCGTCTTGTCCACGTCCGAGACCGTCTTCAGCGGCGGATTCTTCGCTGGCGATTTGCGCAGCTTCCAGCCGACCGCCGGGGGACCGGTGACGTCTGTCGTCGCAGCGGTTGCCGTCGTCTTGGAAGGGGGCGCAGGCGGGGGCGGGGGGAGCGGCTTGTGGGGCCGGCCCTTTTCGACCGCCGCCGTCGCCTCCTCGCTCGTCTTCTTCAGTCGCATCTTCAGCTGACTGAGGAATTCGTCTTTGGTCGCAGAGTCCTGACGCGGTTGCGGTTGTACAGTTGTGGTGGGATTCGTCGGTGCTCGCATGTCGGAAGACGAGTCGACAAGGGCGCCGTCCTTGGTCGACAGCGAGTCGAGACTGTCGTCCGACAGGGCTCGGCCCTCCTCGGCGCCGACAGCGGCCGACTTGTCCTCGAGTGACGACTGCTTCAGCGAGTTGAGGTAGGCGCCTACGAGTGCGATTACCTTTCGAAAAGTCGCCAAAGAAAGTTGACGACACTGACCAATTTTGGCGACACGCGGAATGGTGGAAAAGTGGTCGGCAGTCGATCCTTTGAGGTCGGACTCCTGAAGGCGTCTCGCGGTCGACGCCGAGCCGTCCTCGTTCGAGTCGACCGCTGCCGAGTTGCCGCTCTCGTTGTTGTTGTTGTTGTTCACCAGGTTGTCGAACACTGCCTTTGCGTCGCCAGGAAGGGGCAGTGGAAATTGCGGCCGACTGAACGTGACGCGAGAAAGTGACAGAAAGAAGGAAGAGTTGATTGTTGTCCATTCTGACTGACGCGACGCACCCTTTGTTCTTGCTCGGCGAATGGACATGGACGTCGCTAAATTCGTGCGATGACGGCGGTGGCGGAAAGCCGCCTCTGGGCGAAGTCGGCTGCGGTTCCGCCTTCTGCCGGTGGTGATGGTGGTGTTGCCGACGCGAGCCTCCCCCGCCGCTGCCACGACGCTTCAAGTCCGCACCGTCGTCCAGCAGCCGTGCAGAGACGGCCGTGGGGGCTAAACAGCATAGGTGGGCGTACGTGCGCGCGCGCGCGCAAGGCCCAGCAAAAAACAAACAAACGAACCGTCAAAAGTGGAGAGTCGTCCCCCTCCTTCAGCCACGAAGTCGCTACTCTTGGACGGTTTCATGGCCTGCTTGAGCGCGGAGGCGCTCGAGGCGTTGTTGGGCGGGCGCTTGGGGTCAGCGGCGCGTCTTCTTCCTGTCGACTCCTTGTTCGTGCGCTGCTGTCTGAGCTCCTTGTGGACGACGTGCTCGATGTCCGTCTGCGGGTAGACTCCGTCTAGGCGGCCGAGAATCTGCTGGAAGCTGGGCCGGTCGTTGGGCGACCAGCGCCAGCAGTGGAGCATCAGCTGGTAGACCTGGTCGGGACAGCCCGCCGGCCTCTCCATGCGGAAGCCCTTCTCCAAGAGCGTGTACACGTCCGCCAGCTCCACGCCCGGGTAGGGCGTCATGCCATAGGTGGCGATCTCCCACAACAGCACGCCGAACGCCCACACGTCCGACTTGGTCGAGAACGTGTTGAAGGCCAGGCCCTCTGGCGCCGTCCACTTGATAGGGAACCGAGCGCCCGCCTGCGCCGTGTACGTGTCGTCTCGGACGAAGCGCGCCAGGCCGAAGTCGGCCACCTTGACGACGTGGTTGTCGACGACGAGGCAATTCCTGGCGGCCAGGTCGCGATGGATGAAGTTGCGCGACTCCAGGTAGGCCATGCCGCTCGCGACCTGCGTCGCCATGTACATGAGGACGGTGGGCGAGAGCGCCTGCTGGGCCCTGGGTCCCCGCAAGTAGTCGAGCAGGTTGCCCTTGTCCATGAACTCGGTGATGATGTAGTAGGGCGCCTCGCGCGTGCACACGCCGAGCAGTTGGACGAGGTTCTTGTGCTTCAGCTCCTTCATGATGGCCGCCTCGGCAAGAAAGTCCTTGAGGGCCATCGTGTCCTCCTTCAGCGTCTTCACGGCCACGGTGCGCTCGTACTTCTTCCAGTAGCCTTCGTAGACGTCGCCGTACTGGCCCCCGCCCAGCTTCGTCCTCATCATGATCTCCTGCCGCTCCACCTCCCACTCGTCCGCCTGCGTGGGCCCCAACGAGAAGAGGGCCGGCGGCCGGTTCCGTTTGGGCGCCGGGTAGAGGAGAGGGCACATGAGGCCGTCCGCGGCGCGGCAGTGCTGCCGGACGAGCTGAGCGAGGGAGTCGGCGCGACTGTCGGCCGAGATCCACAGCTGCCGGCTGTCGGCGTCCTCGTTGACCCGGTAGTGGTAGACGCGGCCGTCGAAGCGGAGCGTGATCGAGAAACTCCCCGCGGCCGTCTCGGACTCTCGGACCAGGAAGCTGCCATTGATGCCGCTACTCAGCAGGTACTCGGCCTCGGAGCGCGACACCTTGCCGTGGTACCTGCAAGCTGTCGAACGTACGTACATGTATGATACAGGTTTCTCACGAAAATTGGGCCAGGGTTATTGTGAGGACAGAGGTGGGTGAGTGTGAGGACGGGGTGGGCATATCGACCCCCCCCCCCCCCCCCCCCCCTTAAGGCTGATTCACAATTAACGGTCTTCCCATCGGTCTCGGTCTCGGTCTCGGTCTCGGTCTCGGTCTTCCCATGCCAAACAGCGAAGACCGATGCGAAGACCGAGACCGAGACCGAGACCGAGACCGATGGGAAGACCGTTAATTGTGAATCAGCCTTTATGGGTACGTGTGATATTGACTGATAGATGTACTGTTTTGTTTGTCTGCTTCTCGCTTCTCTTTGCATAGGACGCACCACGAATGCTTTTCCAAACTGTTCGCCGGCGTAATATAGCTGGAGGGCACCCATCCAATGTCGCCGGGCCGAGGCCCGTCTGCGGCCGACGGACTGTTCGGCTTTCTCAGTCGGATTAGTTGCGCCTCGCACCAATCCCCGTCGCGATTATAGCCCAGAATGCGCAGCTGATCGCCTGGAAAGTAATTGGAAAAGGTCATCATTGCGGGTTGGCGCGTGCGTGCGTGAGTGTGTGCGTGCCCACCTTTGCGCAGTCCGAGCTGCTCCTCGCTACAGCCGCGAAAGTCGTACATGGCGACGAAGAGTGCGGCCGAGCTGGGCGAGGGCGAGCCCTGACTGACGTCGCCCAGGGTCGGCGGCGCCGGCAGAAATGTCGAGGACGACGTCGACGGCCGAGGACTCGACAGGAGGTCGTCCCGCGAAGACCAACGCGACGAGAACTCTGCAGGGAAACAGGGCGCTTCGACAAGGCAGCGGACATCGCTTGTCGACGAGCACCTCTGGCGAACGCGTCGGAGCCGGACGGCGGTGCGGCGGTGGACAGTGCCATCTCGCGCAGGCCGCTCGAGTTCGAGCTCGACCTGGGCTTCGCGCCGCCCCCAGCGCCGCCCATGAAGGGCGACGAGCGCCTGCCGCGGGACGTCTCGAACGAGCCTGAATGTCGACCAGCTTGAATAGCTGCACTACTGTCTGCGTCGCAAGACCGGACAGCAGACCGTTGCCGATGCCGCGAAAGGAGGAGCGGGGACTGTCGGCGACGGCGGCGACGACGGTGCGTCGGCCGCCGCCGCCGCCGAGCCAGTGGTCGGAGAGAGTGTCCAGGTCGGGCTCGCGGACGTAGCTCGTCGTCGGCCCAGCCGAGTCGACGCCGCCTCCTCCTCGCCGAGGCCGCGGCGACTCTAGAACCGCGAAGCCGCCTCCGAAACACAGTCGCCACATTCCGTCGCGGTCGACTCGTCAGGATTACTGACACGAAACGGGGAGGAGCGAGCAAAAAAAGTAGCGCCTAGGCACCACCGGGTGACGTGTTAGCAGCAGCGCCGCCAGACCGGGTGGTAAGTCGATATTACGGGGAGGGACGCGCGCTGAGTCAGCCAGTCTACTCTCGGGGACAGAAAAACACACCGCGGCGGAACAAGCGTGTGACTCACGTGCTCCTCTCGCGGCCAGAGGGAGAAGCGCGCGTGCTGCCGATGCCAAACGAACGGAGGCTGCAGGCTGGGGGTGTGGGAAGGATGAGCGCGACCAGGCGCGGCGAGCCTACGCACGCGCAGGAAGACGGACGGCAGCTCCAGTCGAGTGCCAGCAGTGAATCAAGCGCGCGCGCGCGGCCCAGAGGCAAGAACGGCAGACGGATGGGGTCTGGTCCGCCGACCGTCAGCTGCCGCGTCGACGGCGCATGTCGGCAGCGGGGCTGCGGCGCTCTTGAAGCGCGCGCGTCTCGTTCTCTCCCACTCCTAGTCCTATCTATTGACAATTGAAAGCAGGACGCCGCCGACGCCGAATTCGTCAAGCGTCGCCGTCGCCGCCAAGCGACTGCGAAAGAGCGACTCGCGAGCGAGACCGCCGACCACTTCGTCCCCCGCCCGCTCTCGAGACGAGACGAGCCGCGACGCGACGCTGCGGCGACTACAACGCCCCTCTCGTGGCGCGCCGTCGGCTAAACCAATTCATCCATGCTAGCTAGCTGCTGGCCCCCGAGGCCGCCACCGCCCCCCTGTCCAACGCCCATAGGCGGCCGAAAGATTGACGAGGCGGTCGCGACACTCGGCGCTCTCCATCTCTCGTCGTAGGGTGAAATAAATAGATGCGGCGTAAACAGCGCCAGCGATGGCTGGCGGCGAAGAGCAGCTCGGCGTCGTCGTCGGTCGACTCGACTCGATTGCCCGGTCGGACCGCTAGGTGGATACTACCTGCCTAGGTGCGTGGCTCGCGCGAGCGGCACTCGAGCCGACCATTCGTGGTCGTCGACAACGTCACCGGCGGTCCCTTTCTGCAAACAGAAGGAACGGCGCCGCCGTCCGGCCGTCGGCTGGCGAATGGCCATTCACCCAATTTCAGTCGGCGTTCGGCCGCGGCGGCGGCTCTCTCCATTCAATGGCGGGCGCCGACGCCGCCGGCAGCCGGTATCGACCCAAAGATTCGACTCACGCCGGCCAGCGGCGCGCCTCAGACGCGAATTAGCGTCCACCGCCGTCGACGTCGCGGCGTCCACAGCCGTTTTCGACAGGTCGGCGACGGACGGCGACGAATCCCTTCTTGTCGAGAGACGACGACCACAGCTCAGAGCACAATGGTGCACCGGCGACGAGGATGGCGACCTCGGGGCCAGCCAGTCTATGCTCGCTGTCGTCGCTCGCCGCCGCGCCACCGAGACAATACACAGCCGACGCGCACGACGCGCCTTCTCTCTCTCTCTCTCTCTCTCCCTCCCTTCCTCCTCGTTGGGCCAACCAGCGCAAGTAAAAACAACGGCCTAGGCCGCACGCACGCGACGCGGCGCGCGACTTGACGACCGGCCGCTCAAAGGAAACTTCCGATCGAGTCGAGTGAAGTGTGGCCGAGTGCGAAACACAGGACAAATCATATGACTAGAGGAATACAAAAGTGATCAATGCAATGCTGCACATGTCAACTGAACGCTGTTGCGACTGCGAGCAGATGCAACAGCTTTGGAATCAGCACGCGCATGTTAGCCCTGCTGGCTAGTGGATACACGCCCACATGGCATTTGCTAGCCGGGGGGACAAAAGAGCCCCCCCCCCCCAAACCCCCCCCTCCCCCCCCCCCCCAAACCCCCCAACCCCACCCCCCAAAAAAACCCAACCCACCAAACCAACGCCAAAAACACAAATTCCTCGCCTTTCACTCATTTCTGGTCTTATTGAGGTGGAAAGAGATTGTTTTGCCGCAGGCCCCCAGAAAAAAACCACCCCCCCCCCGGGAAGTAAGCATCTGCATGTTGCATGGCGCGACTCGGAAAAGCATAAAGGGCAGATGGGTTTGGTTGGAGTATAAGCCATGACAAGTCTCTCATCAATCATTCCATAGCAAGGTTGCCAAAGCAAGGCAAAGCGAGTCGCCGGAGTAGGACTGTGGAGAACGCGCAGTGGCGTTGTTGGGTGGGAGGAGCGCCTTTCGTTTTGGGGCTACATTAGCCAGTCGCGCTCAAGTGGACGCGTCGTGGGCCTCGGTGGGTGTGAACAAGAGAAGCGACCGAGCCGAGCCTCCTCCAACCAACCAAGTGTGCTGCTGCGCGCATCCAGTTTTCCTCAACCGCCCCAATAAAAAATGGCGAGCAAATAGAGCCGGCGACGCCAGCGGGCGGGCGGACGGACCTGAGAGGCGGTCGGTCGGCAGCTGCTGCTGCTGCTGCTCTTGTAGTAGCAGTTGGCGGTGCTGCTGCGACGACGCGGCGACGTTGCCGTTGTGCGAGTCGGGCGTGTCGGGACGAGGCCTGGACGAGGAGGCGGTCGAGAGGCGGTCGGCGTCGTCGTCCGACCAGAACTCGTCGCGACGGTACTTGGCCGCGTTCGTGATCAGCGTCTTGCCGTGCGGGAACGCGCCGCCGCCGCCGCCAGCCGCCGAAGAGGACGAGGGCGGGCCGGGAGACGCGCACCGACCCACTGGGCCGCCCCACACCGCAGAGGCGCGGCGCGCCTCGGCTGCGCCGCTCTGCGTAGAGGAGGCGTCCGAGAAGCGCGACTGGCCGCCGCCCATGACCGCAACTGAACGGTCCTTTCGCCCACAAGCCACGAGCTATCGACGGTAGTCTTGTCGTCAGCAGATCGGTTCTAGTGCTTCCAGCTCCAGAGGGTCCGCTGGGTGAAACCACCACCAGTTCTTGTTACCGTCTATCTTGTTCGTCGCGCAATCCGCGAGAGTCATTCGTGCTCTAGCAATCCTTTGCAGACGAGGAAAAGAGCGGTGCAGGAGTCTTGTCCGGACGAGGCAATTTTCTGTCGCCAGCAGACTGGATATGTTAGTTAGCGGGAGCAGGCGGGAGCGGCAACGCGTAAACAACGTCCAAATCCACAGAGAGGCCGATGTAAGCCCGGTAATACCAGCCGACCCACTAGCGAATGCGAACGCACCGACGACCGACGCAGGGCCGGGCCAGAGCCGATGACGAATGGCGACAACAAGCAAAGTACCGTACACTCTGGATTAACTTTTCGTCAAAATCGTCAAACTCATTAGCAAATTCTCTGCAAAACACTAGGCATATAATTAAAACTGATTGTCCAAATTATTTATGAAACAGATAAGCAGATTGTAGCTTACTAAGCTTCCGATATGTTTTCGAGAAGGTTTTTCAAGATTCTGTAGCTGGACAAGCAAATTGCGTTTTCGTCTTGAGTTACTGTTCAAGAAATGTTTGTAGCATCCAAATGTGTATCTTAATCGTAGAATATTGAAGGTGAGAAACAGTTATGGAGCGATTGGTTACGATAGTGATATTATGTAAATATCCAAGTGCCGAAATTTGCATGTGTCGTAAGTTTTAGTTTCTTCTCCGTCTCAACTCTGACGTGGTATTAAAGTTCGCCCTCTCGCCCCGCCCAACGGTTTGTTCAGTTTATATTCGGTTGCGTCGCGCACTTTAAATAAAATGCCCCCGTCTCATTCCCCGCTATACATGGGATTGGCCAAATAAAACCGAACCGAACCGAACCGAACCGAACCGCCCACGTCGCAGTGTGTGTGTGTTCCCTTCGAAGAAACCTTGCCGAGAAGGCAGCTACCGTATGTAACCGGACGTACACAACCGCCCTGTTGGGTAAACCTAAACTCAGTGTACAAGTGTACCAGTGTACGGACCTATTTTCTTAGGCTTGCGCCTCGCTTAGGCTTAGGCTTGGCTTTGCTTAGGCTTAGGCTCATGCCTCGCGTAGGCTTAGGCCCATGCATTGCTTAGGCTTAGGCTTAGGCCTTGCTTAGCTAGGAGAGCTTTCTTAGTTTGAACACTTAGTCTTAGTCCTAGTCAAAAAGTTAGTACACCATTTTTTTTTTTTCTATTCGCTTTACTTTTTGGCTGGCTGGTTGGTTGGTTGGTTGGTTTGTTGCCCGTACACGACACGTCACACTAGTTTAGGTCCCCCCTCCCCCTCCTTCCCACCAACGAGACAAGACCACCGCGAGCGGCGGGACGCGACAAAAAAAAAGCGATTTTTACGATTTGACCTTCACTTCACCCACATACTATACCGTATACGCACACTCACACATAACCATCTCTATAATAAATTCTGCGGGTGCAAAAGGAAAATGTGACGCTCCTTTAGGCCCAGTTTGAAAAAACGCGGTATTAAAAGTAGCCACTTCATCAGACGACCAACTTCAGTTTGCACAAACCGTGTATAACCGAACCAAGCGCAGCAACACGCCACATATTCGGCGTTTGTGCTCGCTTGGACCACTGGAAAGGCAGTCCAGGCTGCACGAGGACCGAGGCCTTCCATTCCTTGGACTCAGAGACGAGAGCGGGCCTTGTCCTTGACTGGACGTCTACAGACGCTACCGCCCGCGCTACCCACAGTCCATCAGAAGCGGACAAAAGAGAACAACAACGAACAACGAAACCGAGAATGCAGGTACTATTCCACTGCTAGTCAATAAAGGAGTATATGCTCATACCAATCACTAACCGCACACAACACACAAAATAAAGTAGCTGGGCAGGTACCAATTCTTTAGACTTCCTCCTCCCCACACCTACGATGCCTAATGAATGATGCGCATGCGTCAGAGAGATGAAAGAGTTTGTGAGGGTGGATTGATAGTGGTAGTGTTGTGGCTGTGTGTGATGGCTCGCACAACAAACGCCGAATATGTGACGTGTTGCTGCGCTTGGTTCGATTATACACGGTTTGTCCAAACTGAAGTTGATCATCTGATGAAGTGGCTACTTTTAATACCGCGTTTTTTCAAACTGGGCCTAAAGGAGCGTCACATATTCTCCTTTTTTTGCAGCCACCTGCAAAATTTTCCTTAATACAGTGTTTTTTCGTAAAAGAAAGATTAATCAAAAACTCACGCACGCACACACATACAAACCCACAGCAGCAGACCAGAACGGACGCATGCTCAGTGTTGCACCATAAAGCTTATGAAAAGCGTGTACCACTGTACACATTGTGCGGTGCGTGCGTGCGTGCGTGCGTGCGTGTGTGCGTGTGTGCGTGCGTGCGTGCGTGCGTGCGTGCGTGCGTGCGTGCGTGCGTGCTGCGGCGGCGCGCGGCGGCGCGCGCGCGCGCGCGCGCGCGCGGCGCGCGGCGCAGAAAAACCACACCAAACCCACCAAAAAAACAAAAACAAAAAACCAAAAAACAAAAAAAAACAACACCAAAAGCATCGCATTCCAGGCGTGCGTGCGTGCGTGCGTGCGTGCGTGCGTGCGTGCGTGCGCGCGCGCGCGTGTGCGTGCGGGGGGGCGGAGAGATGTTTTCATGTATCAGGGGCGTAGGGCTTAGGACACCATAAATATTTAACCAGCCCAAAAAATACAAAAAAACCTGCAAAAAAAACCAGAAAAAGACAAAAAAAATGAGAAATGGACTGGAGACACTGCAGTAAAGCATTGCTGATAGAACAAAAAAAAAACCCAAAACCATCCACATCCCACCCCATCCAACATACCCAGTCATTCAATACACCAGCAACAACCAAAAACCAACCCACTTCATACACCCAAAACCCGCTTCCCAAGGCTTAGGCACTTGCTTAGGCTTATGGGACCTGAGGCGTTTCTGGGATTTGAAACAGGCCTCTGTTTAGACTTAGGATCATAGTCAAAAAGAAGAATTGCCCATAAACCATAGCTCACGATCTACAGATAGAAACTTGATTTTTTAGTGTACAAGTTCCGATAGCTCCGACTTTCCTTACCTGTTCTTGACACATGATCACGACAACTAACCAAAAATAGTCAAACCACTCAAAAAACCAACAAAAACTTCCAGGAACCACACAACAAACAAATCCAAAACTACTAACTATTCCCCATACAAATGCACTCAAGACATAACCACTACACCTCTTACAGCAAATCAAAAAAAAACACAACACAACCTATCCAGCACAAAAAAAAAACCACAAACACCAAGAGACCCAAAACACACAACAACAACCACCCCACACCCCCCCACCCCACCCACACACCCACCCGGGTCGAGCTGCGAAACATGGAAATCGGAGCGCTCCCATTCTCGAAAGTGACCTATTCCAGGTCCAGACGAGTAACTTTCATCATTACAGCACAGCTCTGCGACGAACGGTTGAAGCGTCTATAGCCTATAACAAACTTTTGGAACAAAACACCTAAAAAATGGCCTTTCGAAGAGGGCTGACAGAGACACGGGCATCGGAGCGCTCCCATTTGTCGAAAGTAACCTATTCCAAGTCTGGACGATTAACTTTTGTCATTACAGCACAGCGGTGTCACGAACGGTTGAAGCGCCTATAGGTGACAAACTTTTTTTGGTCGGATTTGCCGAAATTTTGGTTGCCAATATCTCATTATGTGGTGAGAATTTCAAACATCATGCAAGCGCCCCAGACATTCTTTGTAAAGCTGTTCACGAAAATCAAAAAACATTTGGGGGTTTACTCGGCTTTTTTCGACTTTTACTCTTGTCGGGTTTTGGCCAAAATAAAACGACTATGTTTCGAAAAATGACCAAATCGGCCATAACTATAGATCCGAAGCACCTAGATAAATTTACCTTGGGGCACAAAATTGCCATCATATACTACATGCTCACGCCAAGTTTCGTCCCAATCAACAGTAGCGTTCCAGAGCGGCGACCCTAAAAGTGTGTGCAGAACATGAAAAAAAGAAACACCACTTTTTTGGAACATTTTTGTACAATTTGTCTTAACGCGTTGGAGTACCAAAACGCGGGACGGCTCATTCGATTCCGGTCTAGAAGGCGGTTCTTTTGAGCTATCATTCGCCACAATCCGTTAAGGCAATCAAGAGTTATAAGCGACTGAAAATTCAACAAACCGCATTGAGGAAGTGCTCACATATTAGGGTTGTACGCTGCCGCGTACACCCTGATTTATTCAAAAGGAGACAATTTGGTGTTAACAGACATTTCGGTGCATTTAGTGGAAAAGAAATGCTTCAGGTGCAGATTAAAGATGACAGGGGTTGAGATTTGGCCGACTTTTGGTCAAACTATCAACATACCACACTGCAACAGACGGACTTTTATCAACTTGTCGGTTGGGATTCTCCTGTAAATGGCCGCCCTGGCGCTTGTGCGTGTTCACGTGTACAGGAGAATGTGCTCGGGTACAGCGAACCACCGGTTTTACTTCTGTAAAAGATTAGGTAGTTGGTCTCAGACCGACCGCGCTTTGCATCCACCCATCAACGACTGATAAGCTGAGACGACGGCCGGCCGCCAGCAGCACTCTCACACTGAGTTATTTCTCCTTGGAGCTTTGCGAAGAAAGAACGAGTCATAAAAATGTGCCGGTGCTCAGCTTGGCAGCTGCTCCTCGCTTCGCTGTGCTGCGTCCTCTTGACGGCTGCGAGGGTGCGGGGTTGCCTGAGGCCGGGCCCCACAGCGCCGGCAGCCACCTACTACTCCGTCAGCCTCGTCGACCACGGCGCGCGCTTCACCGACGAGCTTGCCGACCTCGACCGCTTCTCGACGAAGATCGCCACCGCGCGCTACGCCTACAAGGCGAGTCGTTGCTGTAGACGTCGAGAAATGGAACGAATTACTAAGAACAAATAGACAAGAGGCGACAACAAATCACAGTCCTTTCCTGACTCAAGAAAAATTTTTTCAGCCTTGCAAATGTCTTGTTGCATGGTTCATTTTCTATTGTTATGTTTTTTTTTGCATTTTATATCATGAGAGGACTGGGGACCTCGTGCCTGCGTTCTAGGTTGAACGCTCGCTGAAGAAAAGCGGTCATGGCAATTTGGTTGCAACGGTACTCAAATTCGACAGGTTTGAATTGAGACTTTTTCTCAAGGGACTGCAAAGTGTGGGGTTGTAGGGCAGAAGGAAGGTCGGAGCTGCGTGTGCACCTGGAAGTCAGCGGCGCCGTCTCCAAATTCACCATTGCCGACGGACCTTCATTTGGCGAGCTGACGGTGGCCATCAATGCGGCCGATGTCAATTTTGGCGACGTCATTGTTGGTTGGTGGTGCTCCTCATCCTACTCAGGATTTGTGCCTTCTCTACCTACTACAGCCAAGTTTTATTAACTGCACTTTCAAACTGTAGCATTTTGTCATACCTACGTACCGTTGGATGGTGGTCGCAAATTCGTCAATTTTCGACGTGCATTTTGCAACCAATTTTCTACCTACAATGTATACCGTGCCGGCCACACATGCCTGCAACAGACGATGTACTTACAACAGAAATTAGCGGCCCCTCGCAGTCACACGGATTCTTATCTGACGTTGAGTGCGGCATGCGTACCGTCTGCCGAGAAGCAGCGTGTCCGCAACGCACCTCTGCGTGCTTCAGAACCAGGCGCCAATGCGCAGCCTGCCTTCCCCGCGGCCCGATGGCACAAGGTCGCATCCGACTATCTGGCCTCGGCCGTCGACCTGGAGTTAACGCTGGACCCTTGCGACTCGTTCATGAAGTTCGCCTGCAAGAACTTCGACTATCCCAACAAGAACGACACTGGAGCAGCTGCGGTCGTCCTCACAAAGACACAGCAAATCGTGCGGAAGCTGGTGGACGATACGCTCATTGGTGAAATCTTGAAGATTCAAGTTCGTCAACCAGTCGCTGGCTCGCAGCGGCACCGCGTGGAGGCTTTCTTCTCTTGTAGCCGGACGACCCTCAGAAGTACCGACGCGTGTTGCGCGCTGAATTCGACATGTGCACGGCGCCGACGCGACCGCAAGACGCGAGCGCGCGCCACGGGTTGCTGCTCGAGATGCTTCGAGACGTCGGCGGATTCCCCACGCTCCAGAAGGGCTACAAGACGCCCGCCGACTTCTCCTTGGAGCGACTCGCCGCCAAAGTGCAGGTCTGCTATCGAAGCTCCGTTGCCGAAACGTGTCGAAGGGCAACGGCGAAAGCGTTGCAGTTGCTGGGAGGCTCCGGATTTGGCGACCCGATTGCTTCCACGGTCTCCTACGATGGCACGGTGAAGGCGGGGAGCGGACGCAAGTACCTGCTCGTGCCCGGCTTCTTCCCCACGTCCGTGCTCAAGACGGGCAGCTACGTCGAGATCGCGATTCGAGTCGCCGACCGGCTCGGCCTGCCGTTCGACCATGACACCGCCGTCAAGGACGAGCGCGCCCTCGTGTGCGAGCGACGTAGTCCGCGCCGCTTACATTGGCTCCCAACCAAGTCGACTTCCGTTGCAGCGAGCTGCAGACAAAAATGTCCGCGCTGTTCGAGAAACACAAGGCGCACGACTACCGGCCCGAGAAGGACGTGCCGCTGTTGCTGCAGCGCCGACTGTCGCCCAACTATCACCGGAACGTGAAGCGGACGGGCGTCCTGAGGTGCGACTAGTCTGTCCAGATGGGGCAGGCAGATTGTGGGCGGAGCTGAGCTGTGAGGATTGTTCCGCAGGAGAGAGTACCAAGGAGTGTTCGACTGGACGCTCTACGTGACCGAGCTGGCCAGAGACGGCCTCTTCGACCCGATGGCCGTCCTTGACGACCGCATCAACGTCTACCTGCCCAACTTCGGTCGCGCGGTTGCCGGACTCTACAGCGAGACTCCGCCCCGCGTCCTGCAGAATCTCATGGTGCTGACACTGCTCCGGAACTTCTACACGCGCTACCCGTACATGAGTCGGCCCAGAGGCACTAGTCTCGATATGGAAGCCCACACAGTGGATGCGGAAATCAGGCATGTTTTGTTCGTTTGCATCTGCAAATGGACTTTTCCATCGCCTGCAGCGATCTGTTGGACAAGACCGTGTCGGAGGAAGTGCTGAGCGCTCTGCCACGGGAAGTGTTCCCTGACGAACGTCTTGACGGTGCGACGCGGCAGGATTCGTTGGCGCCTTTGTCGAAAAGGGCCCGTCAGCGCGCTTGTCTTGGAATCATAAGCGTGCAGATGAAGGCGGGCGCCTGGCCCTACTACATGTTCGGACCGGTTCTGGGGCGCCTCTTCGCAGACGCAGCGTTCCCCCGCTCAACTCGCGAGCTCTACAAGGTGCGTGCGTGCGTGCGTGCGTGCGTGCGTGCGTGCGTGCGTGCGTGCGTGCGTGCGTGCGTGCGTGCGTGCGTGCGTGCGTGCGTGCGTGCGTGCGTGCGTGCGTGCGTGCGTGCGTGCGTGCGTGCGTGCGTGCGTGCGCATCTTTCTAGATTACACGTATCGTTGTGGTTCAGAAGTCGGTGGTGCCGCTGACGGCCGAAGTGAAGCGGGCCGCGATGGCGCAGATCGACTCGGTGGGCCACCTGACGGCGGCGGAGAAGGCGGCAGCAAAGGCGAAGGCGGCCGAGATGTTCTTCGTCACCGGCTATCCCGAGCACACGCACGACGACGCCCACCTCAACGCCTACTACGACGGCCTCGAGTTGGACGCGGCCGCCGACTTCCGCGTCACCAACAACGCCTTCAAGCGCTACTTCAACATCGACCGATTTCGCAGAGTCGGTTCTGACAGCGTTCTATGCACATGACTTCTCGACCATGCGTATCTGTATCTCGCTTGTAGGCGGGTCAACCCGTCGACCTCGAGAACGGCATCAACCCCACGACAATCTATTCCATTCACGTCTATGAAATGAACATGGTGCAATTGCCGGCTGGAGCAATGGCCTCACCTTTCTTCCGTCCAGAGTTTCCCGACTCATGGAATTATGCACTGATGGGTGGCATGATCGGCCACGAAATTGGCCATGGCTTTGATGCAACTGGGATCGTTTGGTAAGATTGGCAAGGGTATTGATGGAGCACATGCGTCAGAGTGTGACTGACCGGAAAAAATGTTCGCGAAAATCTGCGAATTTGAAACGTGCTCGTCGACACGTGCAGCTCTAGTGAGTTCCGTTTCCGCTCAGGCGTAAAGACGGCGGTAGGGATCGGTTCCTCAGTGGGCCTTCGCTGAGGAAGTTCGCGGAGACGCACGCGTGCCTCGAGCACGAGATCTGCGGACGGCTGCCGCACTTTTGCAAGAACGGTCGCGTCTTCTATCGCGACGTCTTCATCATCGACCAGGCCGTCGCCAATCACTTCGGTCGGTGCGACCCGCTCAATTTTATTGGCTGGGGCTGGGGGGGATTTGTTTGCACACCCGACTAGCGCGTGCCGACAACGGCACGTCACGTGTTCAGGCCTGAAGGCGTCGATGAGGGCGTTCCGAGAGCATCTGTCGCGGAACGGCGGCCAGTCGCGGCATCGGCTCGCGGGTCCGTTCGCGCAGTTCACGGCGGAGCAGCAGTACTACCTGGCCTACTCGAGCGTCTTCTGCTGGGACGGCTACTCGGAGCTGGTGCAGGGCTTCAACGCAGACGAGAGCCTCCAGAACGACCGCAGCTTCGCCCACGCATTCCAATGCCCCATCGGAAAGGCCAACATGGCGCCGCTCGACTACTGCAGAGTGTGGGGAGACTGAGCCGTGCAAGCAAGCAATCATGCCGCGCCGTCATCAGTCGCAACGATTGGTTTAAAAAACGGTTGCCGGTTTTCTTTTGTGTTAGTTCAGCGTTTTTCATTCCTTCCCTTGAAGAATGTGCTTGAAACACTGCTTGGAAGGACCCTTAGTCTGTTTATAGCAGAACGTACACACACCCTGGTGTGGGTGCACATGTGCACATGTGCACCCACACCTACTATACCTGTGCAAACAAGAACAAGCTACCGATTCCTAAATTTAAATCGTTATGGTAATATCCGCAAATATCGCACCTTCCCTACAGATCCTACTGTGCCTTAAGCTCTCAACTCTGGTTAGTTGAAAAAGCAGACTTTTTTAAGAGCTCTAGTCGCAATGTGGTAGCAGCATCAGTAACAGTAGTTCACTCAATGGCCTATATTTCGAAGTGTGCCGTGCATTCTCAGGCTCGAAGCACACAAAACGCAATAGACGTCGCAATAAACGCAATAAAGTGGGTCTGGCTGAGTGAGGAAGAGGGGGGAGGGAGTAGAGGGGGAGAGGGAGGAGGGGGGAATCCTAATACCAATAATTCGGGGTTCTCAAACCCAAACCTAAATCGTTTCACCAGAACAACACCGACACGTCGACTGAGCGTCACAGCTTGCTCATTCCTTTCATTTATGGGGAAATAATCGCTGTCATCGGTAGGTAATTCGGATTCCTTGTCAGGCGCGCAAGCAGGCGAGCGAGAAGTAGTCGAAGCCGTCGTTGGTGCTGCGCTGCGGCAGCAGCTGCCAGCCTTCGCGACCATCGAGCACAGCCACGCGCGGCCTCTCCAGGTCCGTCTACAGTACTTACATTGTAGATAGATTAGAGTCACAGTAGACCACGCGTCGCGTCACGCACCGCAAACATGTGCCTGAAGCAGAAGACTCGGCCGGCGCAGCGAACCAGCTTCACGTCCGAGATGAGAATGGGTTCGTCAGGCATGCGGGGGCCCGCACTCCACGTGCGCGTCTCCAGGGAGTAAACGGCGCACTTGGCCACCAGGTTGAATTCGATTCGTTCCGAGGCGGCGAGGCCGCACGCCAGAATGCCCTTGCCGTCCCCTGTCGGCACAGCCGATGTCAAAGCGCTGTAAAGACAAGAAGTGAAGAAAAATGCTCAATCCCCTTGTCCAGCCTTCGACATTGTGAGCTTGAAATTATAGTGCCCCCCCCCTTCAATTGTACATAGATACAGGGTGCATTTTTTGGTTTTACACAGAGAACAATTCTAATAACTTTTTCACCGCTTTTCCGAATCCAATGAAATTTTGAGCGTTTGTAGCAAACGCGGGGCGACATGTTGTGCCAAAGTTTCACACTTCTCTGTTACTCATACCATTATAGATACGCAACATCAACTTTGGGGTCAAATTTTGGCGACTATTCTGGTAAAAAAATACGATTACCTATGTTGCACGCATGCTTAAACAATCCCTCCCCAACACTCCACTGATGAAATTTTCAATGTGTAGCAGCATATTTCGTACTCTGTTCCAAAGTCAAAGAGGGAAATTTGCTGAAATTACTGTTTTCCAATTTTCCGAAAATTCTGACAAACAAACAAGACCGACGCGGATTCGGTCAAATTCCGATAATGAATGAAACCCCAGTGTTGGAAGCAAACGCAACTGATGCCCAATGCAGCATAGAATATGCATCAACTATGGGCTGTGCTTGGTGACATGAAACATGAGCGCAATCATTCAACAGTCACAGAGGCTAATAGCGTTTTGAGCTCCCCCACCTCCCCACCTCCCCACCTCTCCGAAGCCTAAGCCTAAGCAAAAGCCTTAGCCTAAGCGAAGACTAAAACTAAGCCTAAGCAAAAAGCCTAAGCAAAAAGCCTAAGCCTAAGCCTAAAACTAAGGCTAAAGGTTGGGGAGGTGGGGAGGTGGGGAGGTGGGGGAGCTCAAAACGCAGTGTGCCGTTTTTTAGGACGAAATTCGACGACGAAGTTGAGGATTTACCGTATGCTTTAGAGGACTTAGTAAAGGCACACACATGCTGTCTCTCTCCTGAACAGGCGTCTGGCTCATGACGGCCCACTGCGCGTCCTTGTGGAGCGTGTCGAGTCGAAAGACGACGTAGTAGCCCTTCTCGACGAACGCCTGCCTCCGGCTGGATTGACGACGCCTAGACAGTGTCACTCCTCCCGCCTCCGTTGCTGGCGCAGTCTGCGGACTACCCGTGACGCATATACCTCCGCAAAGAGGAGAGAAACGCGCTGCGACGCCTGGTCGCGGGTGGGACGCGGCGAATCTTGCGCTTGGAGAAAAAGACGAGGTAGAGGTAGCTGTCTTCAGAGGCAACCAGGGAATAGGCAGGCACTTCATCTTTTGGATTGTTTGGAATCTCCGCCTTCAACGTCGTCCATTTGTCTTCGCCCATTGAGTAGCTGTGACAGGTGTGGTTCTGCACCGCATACTTCCTCGAGCCACCGCACAGGAAGACCGTATCGCCTAAACGCGTGCGTGCGTGCGTGCGTGCGTGCGTGCGTGCGTGCGTGCGTGCGTGCGTGCGTGCGTGCGTGCGTGCGTGCGTGCGTGCGTGCGTGCGTGCGTGCGTGCGTGCGTGCGTGCGTGCGTGCGTGCGTGCGTGCGTGCGTGCGTGCGTGCGTGCGTGCGTGCGTGCGTGCGTGCGTGCGTGCGCGCGTGCGTGCGTGCGTGCGTGCGCGCGTGCGTGCGTGCGACCAATGGTGGCGCTGGCTCTGTCGATCGTGTCGTCTGTCGGCTGAGGAGCGCCACTTCGGATTTCGCCCCCTTCAATAATCGACGTCGTCCGCGTGGGAGAGTACAGAGAATTGTCGGCCACGGCCCCTCCACTGACAATCAGCCGACCGTTGTAACTGAGCGCCGACGGTTTGGCGACGCCCTGAGTTAGACGCCAGCTTAGCGATTTGTGTAGGTAATATGCACTGCATTGTAGGTAATGTCTATAGGTACCATGCCTATGTACCTATACACAAGAAACACCGCGACTGTTTGAGAAACAAATGAAACTGAGCTGAATTGAATTGGCCATATATACGTGAGACATATAGCACAAACAACAACTCACGCCGTTTTCTGACTGCTAAAACGTGTATGACCCCTGTAGCTGCGCGCGCAACAGTGCGTACGCTACGCAGACGTGTGCGAGTGTACACGTGACATCGTACGTGTATGGAACGTATATCGTACGACAACACATGCACATGGAGACTGTCTTTCCAAAAAAAAATACAGTAATTCAAACCAAACATTCAAACCTCGGGTAGACTCAGATGATGGCGCTCGAAAGCGTCATTCTCCTCATCCAACAAGGAAATTGCGGACGTGAATTCATTGAATGACCTTCTATCTCGAGAACCTCCGATGAGAGCCACTCGATCGGTCTCTACTGCAACTGTTTTTTTTCGGTTGGTGCGTGACTGCGCGCTACACATTAAAAAATTATATGACAATCGTTCCGGATGGTACACATTGTATTGGTCGGTTCGTCCGCACGTCAGTGCAGTTATTGCGGTAGCGAATGCACGAGTCGGCCGACAGTTGCCGTTTTGATGCTGACCCGCCCGATCTTCGTGATTGTTTACGGCCTTGCGCTGGGCGGCGGTGTCAAAAATAGAAGTTTTTAAGGCAGCTTGAGAGAGGAAGCCTATTGAAGTTAATATTTTGAGCGGTTTTCTTCTAGATCGGCGGGTTTTGGCGTTGGTTACGCCTCTATAGTTTCGACGCATGAAGCGTAAACCCTGTCTTTGATTTGATTCAACGTCAAAACTGTGACTGAATTAAACTTCTGGCACGCACGCTTCTTCCGCTTGCACGCGAGCGCCGCGGCCGCGAGGGCGCAGAGTCCGAGCGCGCAGGACAGCTTCATGGACGACTTCGGAAAACCTTTTTTTTTTGACAGACACTGCAGTGGGCTCGAGACGGGCAGCTTTTGAAGCGGCGTCGTCGTTCGCCACATGACCCCACCAACACCCATCTGCAGGCAGCGCCGCTTCTATTAAGGATTACGGGTGACAACCACTTCCAGCGCGATACGGAATCGGCTTTGCGCCAGTTGAGCGAGCGGCGTACTGATGTTGTCCCGCCTGCCGAGTTGCCGATGCCAAACCGTCCGAACTCTGTCGACTTATGCTGTGCTGACGGCAAAGCTTTCGGCGAGTGACCTTCGCTTCTTCGACTTTGCACGGGTTTGCGTGCGTTCGCAGAATTGCCGCCCCCTACTCGCGTGCTTCGCACAAATACTCGAGAACTTCGCACAAAATCTGTTTGGCTTTCAAGAAAGAGAGGGAGCGTGGCCAGCTTGGTACACCCAAACAGATTACGTTCGCCTTTCCAATGGCAACGTGTTGAGCTCTTGGCGAGTGGGGGCTCTAGACTCTAGAGCTGAGCGTCTCAGAAGATCTCGTATCACTTAGCTCAGCGTACATCACTTTCGGCTGCATCAATTGTCAACGCGCTCACAAGCAGCGATTGAATTGCTCAGGGAACTGTCATTCGCGTCGCGTCCGCTGACGACTGTTCGAACGACGACGAGTCCAGTGGCCGCAACACTGTCACTTGTGTTGCGATAACGAACGCAGAAGAAGAACGAACGTTCGTTCTGCGCAAAAACGCCAAATGACTTGTTAAACTTTTGAAGTGAGCTGCATACGGACATACCTAGCAAGCGTAAATTGGAAAATCAATCATTGCACGGAAAAACGATGAGAAACCCTGCAAAAGCTGTTACTGTAAGCAACATATTGTACCTATTAAAGCTAACTAACTAGCTAACTTACAAACTGCGTGCTGATTGGCAGGTGCGGGTTGTGCGTCTTTCCATCCCAGACCACACTTTCCGTGAGTCTTAGTCGGACGGACTAGGACAGTGGTCAGTTCAGCGCCACCAAGCTATGCACACCCTCGCGTCTCTGGTTCAAATGTTCAAAGTATACGGTCGCATGGCTTTCGTCGCAGCGTGTACACATCTGGTTGCACTCTCCGTATTGTGGTTGTTGTTGGTTTGAGGGAATTGGGTTTGGGGTTTGGCGTATTGTGGTTACGCTGATTTTTGTTTTGCTTGGCTTGTGCAGATGCGTGTTTTCATAAAAACCGTTCATTACTGCTAACGGTTGTCATTCATAGTGGCGGGCAACAATATAACGAACGCCAACCATACGAATAGTTACTTGGCGATTGGCTCTTAAAGGAGATTGACAATGTTGTAACGCCGCATGGCTGCTCGTAGGCAGGGGAATGACGGGCGTAAGTCCCGCAGCCGTGTGCGACGATTCCGCGACGTCTTTATCTCCTCAAAATCCGAACAATCGCAGACCATACCGCCATCGTCTCATCGCACTACTCAGACGCAACGCTTGCGTCTGCGGCGGACAGTTTGCATGTGACAAATCCATTTGGGAAACGCAAGGAACAGGCAGAAAAACGAGCGGATGGAGACGAACGAACGCACCAAAATAACGGACGGACGCTTGAATCACAAACGTAGTCAGCGACAACAGCGCAACAACATGGCAGCGCACCATTTGCGCCTGGAAAAAGCTACCTTCCTTCGTTTCGCTTTCGATGACGATAGAAAAGCGTAGCTAGAGGGGCGTGGGTGGGACCGTTAGAAAAGTACAAACAAAAACACACCAAGATGTCTAAGCAGAGATAGTGGGGAAAAGCGCCACCACGCCAAAGGCACACGCGCACACGCCGTCCCTTAGAATACAAAACCGCGCGAAACAGAGAACGTGCTTGTTTGGCTGCCCAAGTGTCACGCTTGAACAAGCACTACACCGCGGGCTTATCCAGATAAGCGACCGTGACACAATAAGCCCTCTGTGTTGTTGTTGTTACTACACCCTACACGCAGGCATATGCCCTGTTTGACAGTCAGAGTGACGTGTGTGTATTGTATTCACGCATGAAAACAGTAAAAATCCAAAAAAAAAACCCAACACGTCACCCTCCACCTCCTCACCCTTAGTACCTAGATGAGACGGCGCCAATACAACAGCTAACGTTAGCTAGTACCCAATACGTCCATCGTACCACTAGCAATGGTCATACTGCGCTGGGTTAGACTTTGCTAGTCAGTTAGCGTCTGCGTGCATATACCATAGAAATGAAAGTGCGGCATTGGGAGCAGATTCACAGTATAGAACACCTATTATTCTTCTTAGGCGGTTTCGGATATAGCACCGCCCGCACCGCCTCGTCGAACACCTAAATCTCTGGTAAACTGGGCTGATAACAAACCAATATTTCGTCCGTTTCATACAGTTCATCACGCAGTCATAATACCCCAAGTCGGGCATTAAGCACGCACGCAGACGGCGATGTCAGAAACAGGACCGCGTATACAATCTTGCTAATCAAGGCTATAAAGCCAACGGTACAGCGCCCCATTTCGTCCACAACACTCGACACGCCTAGCAGAAAAGTAGAAAGCTGGCGTGAGCAGTGAGCACATTCACCAATTGCCCATGTCAATAAGTACCGTGTGTTAGCCGTGTAGCAATCAAGGAAGGAGCCGTACCTGCGCGAGTCCCTGTTGCGTGAGCGCCGAGCACTCGAGGTGTTTGACCGCTTTGATTTTGTTGGCCATCTTGTGGCCCTGCGACCTCGTGATGGGCGCGCGGCCGTCCTGCTCCAGCGCCTTCACCTGGCTCTGGTCCTCGCGCAGGTCCAGCTTCGTGCCTCAAACACCCAGATCACCAGAGCTAGCTTCTGACGCGTTCCAGCCCAACATACTGTTTTGGGGGGGGGGGGGGCCCAAGACTGCAATCTCCAAAATGAATTCGGTGGATGGGGGGGGGGGGTTGTCCCCTTTCCTAGATCCGCTCCTGCACCTGCACGACTTTGTCGGGACACCAAGCGCAACAGCTTGAACAAGCGACAGTTCGGGATAAACCCAGTTGTAGAGGGGAGGGTCAGAGCGAGTTGCGGATCACTATATTCTACTGAGCGCAGGAAGCACGCACCGACGAGAATGATGGGTGCGTCTGGACAGTGGTGCCTGATCTCAGGTATCCACTTGCTCTGGATGTTGTCGAAGGAGACGGGCGCCACGGTGCTGTAGCACAACACGAACACGTCCGTCTGCAACAAGAGCCACGCGCTGCCACTCCTTCGGCAAAAAAAAACCAGCTGCTGCAGGCAAAGTCATACGTTTTGATTCTACATCTAAAGTAACCATTTATTCGGCCAATTGATCTTAGGAACCGCTTCCATTGAATTTGACGGTTCTATACTAACGCAGATTCTTCATCCGCCCCCCGCACGCAGGCCACAAGGGCAATAGTCAACAGCCACTAGAAGCGCAGTTTACCTGTTTGCTTAGTGCGTAGTAGCGCCACAAATACTTCGCATACTCAGAGCTATAGCAGCGGCGAGGCTGCTAAAATCTCCCAAACAGCCGCCGCCATCGCCACCCCACTGTACAATGACACAGAAACACGCGCGCACTCTGCTCTGACGCAAACGCGAAGCGCATGACAAAACAAAATCGCACACCTAGCTATCGGGAGTTTTGATAACTGAAAACTATTGTCAAAAGTACATTTTAGCTTGTTGTGGGTACTGAAATAGGCAAGCTCAAGCGACATTGTTGGTATTTACAAGGAAAACGGCATCCTGAGCACACCATAGGCGTCAAGAGGCATTTATTGGACTGTAATGCAAAGTCAGTTAGTGTCGACTAGAAACACTTCAGTCAGTGTCGACGAGAGACACACTGATAAATGCTAACAGCATAGAAACATGTTGACGCGTTAGCTGGGACCTGTGCGCAGTTGTGTGCAAGCTTTCAGTGATAGGTAGGCTTGTCGGGACACAAACTTCGATTTAAATTACTTTCCGAAATCCGTATTGTTCGCAGGCCGCGTGTTGCCCAGCAATTATGTCCTTCTTCAATGATAAAGTTTCAACCAAGAGGAGGGGGGAGGTACCTGTGGGTAGGAGAGTGGCCGTAGTCGGTCGTAGTCCTCCTGTCCGGCGGTGTCCCAGAGGCCGAGACTGACGCGCGCCCCGTCCACCTCCATGTGCGCGCTGTAGTTGTCGAAGCTGCAACGCGCAACACACACATCATTCATCGCCATCCAACCTCCGCAGCTGCACGCTCGCTCGCACGGACAACGAACGACCATTCATCATATGCCAATATACGTCCGACCATCCCATCATGGGCATGGGGTTGGCCAGTGGCGTATCCAGGGGAGGGCAATGGGGACAATTGCTCGCTCCAGCTGTCCAGACTGCCCCTCCAGATTTCTCAGTGGTGTTGCCCAACATGCACCTACTGCTGACATATTGGTAACCCTACTTTAGTTTCAATTTTTTTTTGCAGATCTCCTTACAATGTGCAAATTTCTGTCTGCGGCGCGTGTTGACGGGCACACAAAATTATGAAACACAGAGACTCACACAGTGGGCACGTATTCCATTGGGAAACTGTTGGTTGTATAGGAGATGAGCATGCAGGTCTTGCCCACTGTGCCATCGCCCACAATTACGCACTTGATTTGGCGGGTTGGCAAGGACATTTCCAATTAAAATGCACCCTCTGTCCAGATCTCAACAACAGAATAAAACCAAAAATCCAGAAGTGGCTGCTTGTCTTCACGAAGAAATCATTTCGCTTCGAAGAGAGCGTTAGTCATCGGCGACGAAACCCAAAAATGCAGCGACGGTTCCGTGCCGATACGCCAAAGCGGATACGCCAAATGTGCCGATACGCCAAGGATGCGCCAAGGATACGCCAAAGTTTGAGTCTGTCGTCTGCTGGCAAGCATGCATTCGCTATGAGACCCCAATAATTTGAATTCGACTACGCTTAGACATGCCTAATAATAGCGATGTAATACCGACTAAGGAGTCAGCAACAATACAAAACTTTAGAATTGTTTCCTTGAAAGAGAGGTGAAAGTTGCTGCGAAAGTTCAGCGGAAAAGTTGGTCAGATGTACCGAACCGATCTGTTCTACAAAACAGCGCTCTGAAGAGCCAACAAACTCGACAACGTGTACAACGCGTACGCTGCAACAAGGCCAACGCACAGTAAACAAACACACGCCAGAAACAACCGTACAAAGCGAGAGGGCTGGGAGTTGGAGGTAGTAGGTTAGCACGGAGCCCCATCCCACTGTGATTCAAGCAAGGGATCGATCAATCAAAGAGGCTAGTGAAAACGGGAGGGGACGGGGGAGGAGTACTAATTCCAGTGAGGCAAACGTGACACCCCTCCCACTTCCAGCGTCCCAAGATGAAGCCTCGAGCCTGAAGCCCAAGATGAAGCCGGCGGCGGTGGTAGTAGCTGTGGGATGGTGGCTGACTCTCGCAGCTGTGCGGCTGCTGCCACCGCCACCAGGTTCTGCGTTTTTTCATGCGGTCGACTTGGGTCAATCGGCCGGCAGCCCATGCCAGGGTCTTTGACGTGACGGGATACGGTCATGAAGCTGACTTCGCACCCCGTCAATTCCTGCATTGCAGCTCCCATCAAGTGTTCAAAAGCAACAAAGACGTCTTTGCTTTATATTACCACGATTCTTGCAACTGCTGATCAAAAAGTGTGCGCCCCATCGCGCCGTCGCAAGCTATCCAGAATACTCTGCACGTCGTCTCGCTCCCAAAGTTCGGGCGGTACGCGCTGGCTTTTTCGCTTCATTTTCTAACAGCTACTAATCAATTTTTGCATTGCAAAACGACTATCAAATTAACAGAACAAAGCGATTCCGAGCCAACGAAAAACATCTGTATGTAAATTTGCAAATTGTACCGTACCCTTTGTAACACTTGTAACACTTGTAACACTTGTAACACTTGTAACACTTGTAACACCTTTGGCGTATCGGCCCGACGCGCCCGCATGCTTGCGATGTTCAATTCCTAGTGGGACACCGTGGGACACAGCGGGATCACCGTATCCTTCGCCGAATAGCGTGTTTTTCTGTATTCAAATTCAACTGCATCGCATCACAGTCGCGGAAACAAGCAAAATATGAAGCGCAAGATCGAGATCGAAGTTTGGGGCAGGGACGATGTGCGCGAGATCCTACCCGCGACCGCATTCGACTCCGTCGGCGCTCGCGCTCGGCAGCGGCGTCGACCCTGCTTCGGCTGTCGGCACGCGGCCGCAGTCGACCCCGTCGGCGCTCGCGCTCGGCAGCGGCGTCGACCCTGCTTCGGCTGTCGGCACACGACCGCAGTCGACCCCGTCGGCGCTCGCGCTCGGCAGCGGCGTCGACCCTGCTTCGGCTGTCGGCACACGACCGCAGTCGACCCCGTCGGCGCTCGCGCTCGGCAGCGGCGTCGACCCTGCTTCGGCTGTCGGCACACGACCGCAGTCGACCCCGTCGGCGCTCGCGCTCGGCAGCGGCGTCGACCCCTGCTTCGGCTGTCGGCACACGACCGCAGTCGACCCCGTCGGCGCTCGCGCTCGGCAGCGGCGTCGACTCGACCCTGCTTTGTCTGTCGGCACACGACCGCAGTCGACCCCGTCGGCGCTCGCGCTCAGCGAGCAGGAGCTGGAGGACAGCGGCGCTTTGGCGGCGCGAGTGTCTGAGAAGCACCGCTCAACCGGGCTGACTAAGTCGCTGACGCGCAACGCCCTCCTCGTGCCGGATCAGCGACAGGGTGGTGGGGTGCGCGTGTACACGTTGAGCCGGCGCGCCGCCAGCGGGGACGCGTACTACCGCTGCCTCCGCTGTTACTACCTCTACAAGAAGGACGCTGCTGTCGATGGCCGACAGCGGCAGCCGCCACCGTCACTGATCGTGCGCAGCCACGGCTCGATGGAGAGGGGCACGAAGGACACTGTGCACCTGTATGCCAATCAGACGCGTTGCTTTGTCACTAAATTGTAGGTTTGACGCGAACTTAAACAAGGTGGGCGTTGCAGTGGATGTGCCCAAGCAGTTGGACGTGGCGCCCTTCGTCAACGCCGCTGTCGCGCAGCAAGGGCCGCTGCCCACCAAGTACCGACTGCGAAGCGTCGTCGTGAGTGCGCGCTCATTTCGCGTTGAGTGACATTCACCACAGCTGCTGGTTTGTTGTGTAGTACCACTGGGGGGCCAGCGTCGACAGCGGCCACTACACGGCGGACTGCTTGGTCGACGAGCTGGGCTCCTGGTGGCGGTTCAACGACAACAGCGTCGTGCAGCTTGGCGCCGACGCCGACTGGGCCGCCTTCGACAGCCAGGGCGCCTACCTGCTGTTCTACGACCGGCAGACGTGGTGACACTTCATCTCATGCGCTTCGTTCACATTGCACATCTTTTTATGCGAGTCTCGTGAGTATTTATTCGCGTAAGAAGGTGCATTTGCGTGTCATCGTCGCCGCCGCCGCAAGGTGCACCGCATACAGACAACGCCATTGCCCGAGGAATTTTGTATATACTCCGTATATTTTGCACGTATTTATCTATACCAACTTCTACGTGTACACGCGCACCCCACCACCCTGTCGCTGATCCGGCACGAGGAGGGCGTTGCGCGTCAGCGACTTAGTCAGCCCGGTTGAGCGGTGCTTCTCAGACACTCGCGCCGCCAAAGCGCCGCTGTCCTCCAGCTCCTGCTCGCTGAGCGCGAGCGCCGACGGGGTCGACTGCGGTCGTGTGCCGACAGACAAAGCAGGGTCGAGTCGACGCCGCTGCCGAGCGCGAGCGCCGACGGAGTCGAATGCGGTCGTGTGCCGACAGCCGAAGCAGGGGTCGACGCCGCTGCCGAGCGCGAGCGCCGACGGGGTCGACTGCGGTCGTGTGCCGACAGCCGAAGCAGGGTCGACGCCGCTGCCGAGCGCGAGCGCCGACGGGGTGGACTGCGGTCGTGTGCCGACAGCCTAAGCAGGGTCGACGCCGCTGCCGAGCGCGAGCGCCGACGGGGTCGACTGCGGTCGTGTGCCGACAGCCGAAGCAGGGTCGACGCCGCTGCCGAGCGCGAGCGCCGACGGGGTCGACTGCGGCCGCGTGCCGACAGCCGAAGCAGGGTCGACGCCGCTGCCGAGCGCGAGCGCCGACGGAGTCGAATGCGGTCGCGGGTAGGATCTCGCGCACATCGTCCCTGCCCCAAACTTCGATCTCGATCTTGCGCTTCATATTTTGCTTGTTTCCGCGACTGTGATGCGATGCAGTTGAATTTGAATACAGAAAAACACGCTATTCGGCGAAGGATACGGTGATCCCGCTGTGTCCCACGGTGTCCCACTAGGAATTGAACATCGCAAGCATGCGGGCGCGTCGGGCCGATACGCCAAAGGTGTTACAAGTGTTACAAGTGTTACAAGTGTTACAAGTGTTACAAGTGTTACAAGTGTTACAAGTGTTACAAGTGTTACAAAGGGTACGGTACAATTTGCAAATTTACATACAGATGTTTTTCGTTGGCTCGGAATCGCTTTGTTCTGTTAATTTGATAGTCGTTTTGCAATGCAAAAATTGATTAGTAGCTGTTAGAAAATGAAGCGAAAAAGCCAGCGCGTACCGCCCGAACTTTGGGAGCGAGACGACGTGCAGAGTATTCTGGATAGCTTGCGACGGCGCGATGGGGCGCACACTTTTTGATCAGCAGTTGCAAGAATCGTGGTAATATAAAGCAAAGACGTCTTTGTTGCTTTTGAACACTTGATGGGAGCTGCAATGCAGGAATTGACGGGGTGCGAAGTCAGCTTCATGACCGTATCCCGTCACGTCAAAGACCCTGGCATGGGCTGCCGGCCGATTGACCCAAGTCGACCGCATGAAAAAACGCAGAACCTGGTGGCGGTGGCAGCAGCCGCACAGCTGCGAGAGTCAGCCACCATCCCACAGCTACTACCACCGCCGCCGGCTTCATCTTGGGCTTCAGGCTCGAGGCTTCATCTTGGGACGCTGGAAGTGGGAGGGGTGTCACGTTTGCCTCACTGGAATTAGTACTCCTCCCCCGTCCCCTCCCGTTTTCACTAGCCTCTTTGATTGATCGATCCCTTGCTTGAATCACAGTGGGATGGGGCTCCGTGCTAACCTACTACCTCCAACTCCCAGCCCTCTCGCTTTGTACGGTTGTTTCTGGCGTGTGTTTGTTTACTGTGCGTTGGCCTTGTTGCAGCGTACGCGTTGTACACGTTGTCGAGTTTGTTGGCTCTTCAGAGCGCTGTTTTGTAGAACAGATCGGTTCGGTACATCTGACCAACTTTTCCGCTGAACTTTCGCAGCAACTTTCACCTCTCTTTCAAGGAAACAATTCTAAAGTTTTGTATTGTTGCTGACTCCTTAGTCGGTATTACATCGCTATTATTAGGCATGTCTAAGCGTAGTCGAATTCAAATTATTGGGGTCTCATAGCGAATGCATGCTTGCCAGCAGACGACAGACTCAAACTTTGGCGTATCCTTGGCGCATCCTTGGCGTATCGGCACATTTGGCGTATCCGCTTTGGCGTATCGGCACGGAACCCATGCGGGTGCGACTAGGGAAAAACCGATCCATGTTCACCATGTTCACCATGTTCACCAAGCCTTCGTTATTTCGGTGCGATATTTTTCTCTCTTGTCTCTCCGTCTCGCATATCTCTAAACCGGGGGGGGAGGGATTATCGGGTGACCGAGGGCAACCGCCGGGTATAAATACTCGTGTGGGGCACTAGGGTAGGCGGGGCAGGCGGGGCAGATTTGGGCGGGGCAAGCTAACTTGATAGCTAGGCTTAAGCTCAGTTTTAGGCTTTTGCTTAGGCTTAGGCTTAGGCTTTTGCTTAGGCTTAGGTTCAGATTGAGTTGCCAGCGACAACGCTTCCGCCAGAAGATCTCGTGGTGGTGCACCGCGAGCGCTTCTATATTCCCCCCGAGAAGCGCCACTCTACGTCCCAAACGCGCGACATGGTGCTGCACTGTCGTTACAGCTGCGTGGTCGCGCGCTATCCCTACTTCATGAGTCGGCTGCTCGACTCGTCCGCAGTCAGCGGCAAAGTGGAGCTGTCGCACTGCGAAAAAATCCGCTCCAACTTTGGGGTTTTTCTTTAGGCGAAAGTGATGCGATCTGCGGGAGCTGCGTAAATAGAGCAGGGATGGGATCGTAACAAATAGGATCTCTGTGTCAACTTGTCATTTCGATGCGGGTTTGCATAATTTGCTGTGAGATGCGCGCACTAGATGGGGGTGGGTGGGTCTGTTGGCTGTTGCTGTTGCGCTAGTCGCTCTGGTTGACTTTCGCTCGCTCGTGACTTTTTTTGTGAGTCTTGTGAAATGGTTTGTTGCGACTCTGTTTACTACACAACTGCTGCGCCACAAATACAACAGACGACAACACGACATCAAGCTGGAATAATAAGCAGTTCAGTAAAAGCAGACCTGAAACGCAAAAATTAAAACAATAAAAACAAGATAAATAATAAAAACTTATTAACATGGAAGTGCTGTGAATGAAAGAACAGACGCAAACATTTCAAATAAACAAAATTAATATTGTTTCTAAAAGCCTTTGACGGAGAGACATGAGAAAAAGTGTCGCACCGAAATAACGAAAGCTTGGTGAACATGGTGAACATGGTGAACATGGATCGGTTTTTCCCTGCACTACACGCTACGTGCTTCGCATGCAAATTTCACCGTATCACGCAAACGTTTTGTAAACTCAGGGAAGCTTGCAATTTTTGAATTTAAAAGTCAACGATACGATTACGACCAAAATGAGAAGTCGACAACACGAGCGAACAGTGATGCAACCGTAAACAGGAGCAACATGTACATGCTTTGTATGCACACAGAATGATGTATGCGTACAATTTAGTCACCTAAAATTGGAATTTACATTTGACAACGCTCTAAGGTTTGTTGTCAATTTGGCCGTACCGACGTATGTGCGCAGTGTATTTTCCCTTGAACCCCCAGCCACTCGAGCGCTGAGCACGACGCCTACGCTGAGCCACTCCCTCTCTCTCTCTCTCTCTCTCTCTCTAACGGTTCCACACTGTACGTGATCTTGTGATTTGATCTATTGATTTGATCGCATGTGATCTGATTGTTCAGTATTTTTGTTTTGAAAACAGAATCATACGTAAATCACAGAGAATTGTACTGAAACGGAAATTGAAAGTTAGCGTCAGAATGTCGGAGCAATATTCCCAGCAAAAACGCAAAAAATTGTGCAGTGACAGCAATCCAAGCCACAATTTTTGGGACTTCTTGTTGGTTATTGCTCCGACATTCTTACATGCTGTAAATCCAATCAAGGTCCAATCATGACATGTTGAGGGCCAGGCTGAACACCGCGACTATTCGATTGTGAAACACATGCTCTAGACTAGTGAGCTACACGCACTCAAAGCCCTAATTGCAAAGAATGCAAAATGCTTCGAAAAACGTAGAGACGTCAACGGTCAAATCGTGATTCTCTTTTCTTTCACAATTTTAATTCCAGCGTTATTTCACCGGCGGAGCAGTGACCTACCCTATGGGGGCGTGGCTAGTCAACGGTCCAAGACTTTTAACCAATCAGCAATCGGCAACTGTTCGATGCACCAATCAACTTTTTGGCACGTGTGCAATTCGAAAATCCTTCCAAGTCTTGCGAAATCGTGAACGTACCTCAACGCCCGCATTCAGTAGCAGTTGTTCGATTGATTAGTTGTGACTGCGGATTAGGGATTTTTTATCGAGAAAGTCGACCTTCTTTTCTGCTCACGTTCTGGTCAGTTCATCGTTTTGATGCACATTGCACAGTTCACATTAAAGGTGTCTACTGTAATACCCGACTCCTGTTCATATAATGTATTTGTATCCGAGCTTGGAAGTCATCCGCCATTTATTTTGACGCGACAGCCCAGTCAGTATTGATTGAGTCTCTTGTGCTGTCTGGTTAGTTGCCATAGGTAGAACGGTTGCTGGTGGGGGGGGGTATGCATTATTGGTATGCAGTAGAGATGAGCATGGGCCTGGAAATCCCGGCCCGGTCCGGCCAAATCGGCAAAAATCCGGCCCAGGCCCGCAAATTTCTATTGAATTTTTGCCCAAAAACGAGGCAGGCTCGGCCCGCCTCTGGAAAATCAGGCCCAGGCCCGGCCCATGCTCATCTCTAGTATGCAGGCATGAAATCGAGATAGGTGTGAGTCCAAAAGTTAATAGGTAAATGATGCACCAAGTAGGCATTTTTGGTCAAAATTGGGCATCAAATCTTAATAGCGTTATCTTGGTGTTTTCTGGTGATGAATCATAAAGAAAGATGTAATACAACGCACACTATACTATCAGTCAGGTGTGATCCAGACCACTTTAGAAAATTTCTGGGGGTGAGGGGCTAGGGGGGCAAGGCCAGGCCAAATACTAACCTCTCTCCCCCCCCCATTCTCAAATTACAATAACTTCAAATTACATCAACTAGGGTATGTTGTGTCCACTTTTGCAACATTGCAGAAAGTAGCTAACTCTTTACTCTGAATGCTTGCCTTACTCATTCTTTATTCTCAATTTCTGCTCTGTGTTATTTTATCCGCGGAGCAATGCAACCAATTCCTGTGGGCGTGGCCAGTTGATGATTCAAGACTTTGGCCAATAAGCAATCTGCTCCTTTTCGATTGACCAATCAACATTTTGGCACGTGTTTTCGTAAAGTCCAGCAAGTATTGCGAAATCCAGAGGATGCCTCAACGCCCACAATCAGTGGTAGATCAGTTGCTCGACTACTACATTTGAGTGGGAAGTTTCCTGAGAAATTCGATCTACAGTTTGCCAGTTTTCTGCGTCGTTAGTTTTTTTTTGTTTTCTGTTGGTGATACACATTGCAGCACATCTCTATTGGCGATGCACATCACATTTCAAGGTCCTCTGTGTGCTCGCCCTGTATTTGTAGCAGAGCGTGGAAGAAATTCACCATTTGTTTTGACGCGACAGCCCGCCCATTCATTATTGATTGAGCCTGTTGCGTTGGTTGTCGCTTCGCAGACGAGACAGTGTAGGTTGCAGGAGTGCTGTCAGCTTGACGACATGGTACGTGTGAAGCAGGTGGCTGCTCGCAAGTCGACCGGAGGGAAGGCGCCGCGTAAGGAGCTCGCCGCCAAGGCCGCCCGCAAGTCCGCGCCCTCTGTGGGCGGCGTCAAGAAGCCGCACCGCTACAGACCTGGCAAATGCTTGACGCACCGCATGCGGACATCAGCATTTACCGACTCACCAAAATTGTAGGCACGGTTGCGTTGCGCGAGATCCGCCGCTACCAGAAGTCGACGGAGTCGCTGATTCGCAAGCTTCCGTTCCAGCGACTCGTCCGTGAGATCGCCCAGGACTTCAAGACCGACCTCCGCTTCCAGTCGGCCGCCATCGGAGCGCTCCAGGTATCTCTGGCGCTCTGACGATCGCCAAATGACATATTCTGATACGGTGGCCAGCTTGCAGGAGGCGAGCGAGGCGTACATAGTTGCTCTGTTCGAGGACACGAACCTGTGCGCCATCCACGCCAAGCGCGTCACCATCATGCCCAAGGACATTCATCTGGCGCGTCGCATCCGTGGAGAGCGCGCTTAGATTCCCACAAAGTCAAACAAACAAGCACATTGCTGTTGAGGCTGCAACTGCAAGTGATTGAGCCGCACTGACCGAGAACCGTTTGCGTATTCGTCGTTTGGCTTTGTCTTTCCCGGTTCCCTCGACGTTGTGTGCCCGTCTTCGTCTTCTTATTCTTCATCGGTCCTTCATCGTTTATGCGACTTCTTCGATGTTTTAGCTCGTATGGTAACGCCGTCGCGCCTTTTCCAATAAAGGTGCCGTTGAGTGGAGGAGGTGTTCTGTCAGCAGTGTGATTGTTGGGCAGTGGCGACTTTCTACAACCGATAGAGTCACTGAAAACATTGGTGCACCCAGCATAGTAATTCAGTGCAGCATTAGGGGAGAACAGTTTCTATGTACCGAACGAATGCATTTCGTTGACACCTGTGCACGGCATGTACATGTAGCTGCACGCCGCGGCATTCGTGCCGTGCTGTGCCGAATGACATGACATTCCGCCATAATGACTGACGGCTAACGAGCTATCTCCATTGGCTGCGATGTTGACATGTAGTGGTTCGGAAAAGCAAAGAATAATGCAAAGAAACACAACGATGTCGTCGTCCAACACTCTTCATGTGCAATTTTTGCATGCTTGTCGACCTGCAGCGGGTGGGCTTGCAGCAGACCTTATCTACATCGTATGGTTGGACCGAGCAGCGGCACACACACAACACATGCATATTCTACACGATACTTGTACCGATGTGTGCTGGTTTTTAAAACGGTGCGTGACGTGTGAATCGGCACACATGTGCGAGCGACTTTTAAACCAGTGGTGTATGTGCACACTTGTCATGCGCCATGTGAAAAAGAACACCACTAAGAATGTATGAAGAACTGTGTGCCACTGTAGGTTCATTTTGACTAAAGTGGCACACGCCATGAGTCAGTACGTTGACTTGCAGCAGCTTCAACCGAGCAATATGAATGAAGAAAGTGGTCTAAGAACCCTATTCGCAGGTGCGAATGCGAATTTAAATTTCGGACGCCTGCTAAAGGTTCTAAGATTTAGGCCAATTTGTGCTGACGTCACTGGGTTTATTGGGACGCTGGCATTCTGTCTCATACATGTTCTACAACGGGTTCCTTCTGGCGGCTTTGCTGTGGGCGAGGACGTGTCGTGCCGCCGAGGTCCATTTGACAGTCGATCCGCTCGAAACAGTCTATTACATGAGCGTTGTGGCACTGACGCTGGACTTGTCGACCATTCTCGACAGCTACGTTCTTCCCGTGATCCTGGGACGCGGCCTCGTCTTCGTTGGAGGTGTGTGCGCTGCTGCGGGATTTGCGAATGTAGACGACCGCATTCCATATTATTAAGTATTATTATTACTCGCATCTTTTCGGTTTCTGTTTATTATTTAGTGCTGGAATGGACGGCACTCTTGTGCGTGCTCCTCCAAGCGTTTTTTCGAGGCTACGCCCTGCTAGTTGTGCGTACACTTCGTCGCCGCGAGCCGAACGCAGCCTACGACGCTATGGGAGGTGACATCGACGGCCAACAACGGACAACTGATGATCAAGCGGGCGTGTCAACGAAGCTCTACGAAATGGGACCCATTGGAGATGCAGCGCCTAATCACAAATTTGCTGCTTCGACTGCAGACGCGGCCTATTTTAGCGTGTAGCCGATTATATGATTTTTACATGCGTATGATTTTGCCAAATTGCTTTTCTACTTTTCATCCGTATTAGGATGTTTTGATCACTAGATGTACAATTTTAATGTCATGTCTGGTTTATTCGGTGTGTTCGAAACATCAAAGAAGTAGTACATGCAACAGGGGTTCCAGTACAACACAGCGACAACAACGGTTGCAACAGCGTGCCTTGCTGCAACGCAACGTTGCTTCTTTGCAACGGTGACTTTTTGTTCGCGAATAAACACAGTCAGCAAACGCATTCTCAGCACGCCATGCTATGCGTATCATTTACATCACTCACTCGGCGATGTAGTTTGTAATTCTGCTGTAATTGTGCTGTAGAATCTATTTACTCTCACTGTTGGGGAATGTATACTGTTTTTATTGTCTCGCAGTTGCTGCTTCAGCTGCAAGCGTCGTCCAGTGTGGGGCGCGTCGTGAGCTGCTTCGTGGGACAGACGGAGCTGACGACGTCCCTGGACGACGACTCGCGCACGTCGGTGGCCGAGCAGGCGTGCCCTTCCTCTGCTGCCGGCTGCCTGGTGCGCATCGCTCGAACTGTTAACAAGACGCGTCTCCTCCGCTTCGACTGTCTCCTGTCCGTCGCGGACAGCAGCAGGCAGTGCCTTGACGGACTCGAGCTGCCGTCCTCCGCTTCCCTAGAGCCCGAGCACTGCTGTCGGCCGTCAAAGGGCGAGGCGACGCCTTGCAACGAGCCGAGTCGCTGGCTGCAGCTGCTGGCGCCCGCTTCGCGTCCGCCACGCGCCGCCGTGAATGACGACTCATACTTCGACATGCCGCAGTCTTTCGAGTATGCACAAGTATCGGAAGAAGAAGAAGAAACAGAACGGGACGACTATGTGAACGAGGACGTGCTATACGCGGATCATTCTGGTCAGACGGAGTATTCTCTCAACGAGGACGGAGACGCGAGTGAGCGAGATGGCGACGACGACGACGACGACGACGAGGGCTACTACTACTACGAAGAAGAAGACGACGGCGACGAGGAGGAGGAGGACGACGACGAGGATTACGACAATGAGAAAGAGCCGGGGCCGCCGCGCCGCTTCTTGCCGGGCCGCGGACGGCTGCTCTGGACGCTGGCCGCGCTCCTCTTGCCGCTGCTCGCCCTGCTCGCGACGCTGGTCGCGCACCGGGAGACGCTCTTCTACCCAACGTGGGCGAAGCTGTGCGAGCTCGACCTGGACGCCCTCCTCGACGCCTACGACAAACTGGACGAGCCCATCAGACTCAAGAGGGAGTACCGCCTCAAGAGGCGTGCCAAAGCGGCCCGCTGAAAAACGAGAGCAGTTTCCGCTGTGATTGGAGCTCTGATGTGCTACGTTTTGTGGGTGGTGGGTGATGTTATGTGAGTGACCACGACAGAATGCGAAGTCACTGCAGGGCAGAAGAGAGCTGACAAGTCAGACACACCAATCATTCCAACTGTGACCGTACAAGTTTCATGCCGGATTCTCGTTTCATCAACAGGTGCCGCAGAGACGAGGCCGCATGGCGTATGGTTAGTATCGCACGTGGCCCCGCACTGATCCCAGTCCAGGGCACACCTCGTTCTGAGACCCCCCAACCCCCCACTTCCCCACCTCCCCAATTTTTAGGCTTAGTTTTAGGCTTAGGCTTTTGCTTAGGCTTAGTTTTAGTCTTCGCTTAGGCTTATGCTTTTGCTTAGGCTTAGGCTTAGGCTTTTGCTTAGGCTTAGGCTTCGGGGAGGTGGGGAGGTGGGGGATTGGGGGGTCTCAGAACGGGGTTAGCCCAGTCCAGAGCTCCCCCCCCCCCACCCAAGCACTAGCACACGGCGACTTTTCTTATCTTTGCGCGTGGACGGACAGCGTATGTGCTCCATCTTGCGCACTGGCACTGACACGGTTATAGTCCCTGTAGCTCATTTAAAAACTGTTTGAAAATGTTTCTCTGGATTCTAGCCGCTACTACGGCCGTCTTGGCGTATTTAGCGCTGGACCGGTTGCTAGGCCAACTTAGCGTCGGGAATTTACGAGAGAAGCCCGTTCTGATCACTGGGTGTGACAGGGGATTCGGTAAATTACTAGCGTTGGAGCTGCTCAAACAGGGAATGCCCGTGTATGCGACGTGCTATACCAAAAGTGTGAGTTATGTTCTCCCTTCTGAGTAGAGGATTAAATGGGTTTGGTGCGCGTGGTGATAATGTTTACCCCAGCATCAAGTTATCCTTGATACTTTGTTGCCCCTTTGTTTAACAATACATTTAAAATTAATATTAGTCCATTGTAAGAGTGGTAGTGGAAATTCGCTGCCTTTTGTTTTGTAGTGCTTCGTCCTGTATAAGACTTCAATTTTGAAGCTGAATTGTTGGTTCAGGGGGAGCAGAACCTGAGCAAGGAGAGTCGCGTATACGGACTCCCGGGCAAACTGACGACTATTCTGATGGATGTCACGACGCAGGAATCAGTGGATGCAGCCGTCACGTCCGTTGCAAAAACAGTTGGACCAAAAGGTGGTCGCACTCAAGCGTATTTTAAAGTGCCTCAAACAGCATTGAACTGTTGAGTTGGAAGCAGTTGTGTGAGTCCCCTGGCGTTTAGCAAACATTGTTCCGCAATGATAGCCTGAAAAGATGCATGGAAAAGAGCGCGCTTGGAACAACAGGTTTGTGGGCGCTGGTGAACAACGCGGGAGCGCTGGCTCGAACGGGCGTCGACGACTGGATGAGCGTGCAGGACTACCAGGACGCCCTCGAGGTCAACACGCTCGGCGTCATCAGGTCACGCGCTTGTCCTCGTGTTCTCGAGTTGTATCCCTGTTGGCCATACCAAAAGCAATGCGTTTTTAATGAGTATCGTCGAGAAATTGATTCACGTTTCAGGGTGACGCACGCCTTTCGGCCGCTTGTCAAGAAGGGCGGCGGCGGTCGGATCGTGACGACGGTGAGCATTGCGGGTCGCATGCCCTTCGCAGGCGTCGGGCCTTATACGGTGGCGAAGCACGCTGCTGGCGCCTACTGCGACGTCCTCAGGTTCGGCGAGCATTGAAATTTGCAATTGAACTTGCTCTGCCAAGCTTTAACGAAGCTGCGGCGCGAATGCCTAGCGGTGGCGGGAAAGATATTCTCTGACCCATAGAGAAATGTTTCTGCACGTAAACTGAACGCCCAAGTTGTGTTCGACGTACAGACTGGAAATGAAGCACTGGGGCGTCAGTTGTCACATTCTGGAGCCTGGATTTTTCAAGACGGCACTGCTGGATGCGGAAACGTTGAAGCGACAGACGCGACAGCAGTGGGACGCGTTGCCTCAGAGGGTCAAGGATGAATATGGCGAACACTGTCTGCAGTGGAGTGAGCAATCAAATCAGCCAATCAAACCAAATAAAATTAGTTGAAGAGCGGGAAGAACAGCAGTCGTGAATTTTAGTATTGGACAACACCAAGCGACACGGCTACGACCGAGCATCCGACCGCATTGAGCTGGTAGTCAACGATTACGTGCATGCCATCACTTCGCGTTTTCCAAAACCCAGGTATTGTTTTGTGTTTTCATAAAAATATTATGTTGTTGTTACTGAGTGGGACGGTTCTACGCACAATCCTACAGTGCGCTATCGTATGTATACCTACCTACATAGTCACAATGTATGTCGAAGTGTAGTGTTCTGTCGCATTCAGGTACTCCCCTGGCTATGACGCCAAATTCTTCTTCATTCCCGTGTCAATGCTGCCCACTTCAATCATGGATTTCGTCCTTTGGCTGGTCATAGAACTGCCCCTTCGCGTGCCAGTGCCTGCTGCGTTGCAGAAGTGAACTGACAAGGGAAGCGACATCCGAATTTCTTTCTGCAGAAGGCAAAGCAAAAAGGACGATAAATGTCACATCCTGGGTTTATATTCTGCATTCTTGTGTTATCGATTTTGGTTTGAGTCCTTTATGAGTGCACACGTGTGTAGTACACACGATACACGTGCTACACATGCAGAAAGGTCATACGCATGCTTGTACGCAGAGCAGACGCATTGCGCACAACTGCGTCAATTCAGTTTCGGGCTGCGCCCTTGAATTTCCCTCCGTGCAGCCCAGATTCCGGGGAAACTGCTCTTCAATTGAGGCCAGATTTCCGCCCACAAAACGACCGCGTTGCGTTGCGCAAATCCTTGAGTACTGTTCCAGCCAGACGTGGCGCGCCCCACGAGGACACAAAAGACGCTCGCGCGCGCGCAACAATGAGCGTTCGCTCTCGCGTGTCGGTCCAGCGCCATAAAAGTGTCTGTCAGCGGGGCAGAGAGCACAATGCCTCTCCTCCTTCTCAGAACCCATATCTCAAGGCATATTTTATTGTAAAGGGAACGCGCGCACGAACGCACGCACGCACGAGCGGACACGTCACGCTCTTGTAACTCGGTCGCCTCTCACAGAGAGATGGAGGGAAAGAGAGAAGCCCCACAGTTCACAGACGGATATTCTCGTTGTGTCTCTGTGAAGTATAGAAGCGTCCCTGTCGGTGTCATGTCAAGCAGACGAACGGAGACACGTCGCGCTCGTTATTGTGCATTGTTGTCTCAGAAGAAGAACTGTTATATGGACTTTTACTGGGGAAGTGTAATGCTGTGCGATCGCTTGCTGTTGCCAATAGTGAAAAACGAATTAGAACGACATATGCCACGCCTACTCTCCTTGTTATTCTGGCCAATCAGCGCTCTCCTCCACTCCCGACACGCACCAACCCAAATCCTCGCCTCCTCTCTAGGGCGTCGTTCCTTGTTTGGCAGCCGTCTTAGCGGCGTGGCGGGGAATCTTGACATTGCGCGCGAGGCGCTAATCCTCGAGAACGCGGTGGATGAAAGTGAAGATTCTTTTCGCGCTACTTCCGCCCACACTCTCCCCGGTTCCTTTGCTGCTCGCCGCTGTGGCTAGCACCTGAGTTTTCGCTCACGGCACGGACAGCTGGTTTGAAAGGCGCCGCTCGAGAATTACTACCTTTGAAAGGCGCGAAGTGGGCTGGCACGCGCTGCTCCGCTTTTTCCACTGCACTCTTTCGGTGGGAACGATGCCATCACACGCCGCGCTAACGAGTCCCGATTATTGATATTCTCAGGGAGTACCCCCTCTTTCATTTCTAGTACCCGAGTCATAAGGAGACGGCGACAGCACTTGTAGAGTTGTCGCAGTGTGACAGCCTAGAGCTGCGTGAAGCGAAACTTGGTGCGGCGCGTGCAATTCTTTTCTTCTGAGCCGAACTGAGACTAGAGAGGGAGAGAGGGCTACGTTCTGCGATTGCGTGTCTGCAAGCGCGCGAACACACATAGACTCTCCTCTCACCGCTTAATCTCATCTCTCGTGTTTAGAAACCCAATCCCTCATTTGTATCCTTCGATACACGTCTGTCGTCCTGACACATCGCTTGGTAATTAGGGGAGCAGAACCGCTTACGCCCGCACTCTCCCGGCCCACGATTAGTTTTCCGTTTCCCCTTTGCGTCTTGCACAATCATCAGCCTCTGCCCGGGGCCCGCTTTAGCTCCTTCTGGATGTGTCACCTCTAACTGCTGTTACACAACGACCTTGTGCAAGGGGAGGGCGGGGGGGGGGAGGTTCTAGTGGAGAGAAGGTGCTGCGATGACCGCCCCCACCCCACCCTCACTGGTCACGCACATTATGAGTACATGGCCACCTCCTTCCCGTTCGTTCGGCACAGCCCAGAGGCGAATGCATTAGATACATGGTAGTGAATGTAATAGTAGGTAGTGAGTGAGTAGCGTGCGTGCCAATGGCGGTCCTTAAGAATGTTGAGTGAGCCAGTAATAGCTCATAGCATCCTACATAGTTCTCTTGTATAGGACTGTGCGTCAAGTCTGGCCGATATCCTCACTGCAAGCATCGCGTCTAGGCTTTCTGTCTAGGATACTCCCTCTGCCGCGAACATGTACAATTCAATTCACCCTCTTTCTTTCAGGCTCAGCAGTTTTTCTCTACAGTGTCATGCTGTAAACCCAGTGCGCCGTTTTTAACCGAAAAGCGATTCGACATGCGACCAAGTCATCTGCCGAGATTTCTGGCAGTTGCTATCTGTGCCGTTCAAGCTGTGGAGAGAGCGTTCGCCTTGGATTTAGGTTGGTGGTGGCGTCAAAAAGAACACAGGCACGCACCCACGCACATGTGCAAACATACCAAGACGAAAACAAGCAGTGCGCGTGCGACTCTGCTGGGCTCTGCTCTGGTGTATGTTGCGTTGGCAGGTCTTTGTGTAATTGTGCAGGGTACAATCTGCGCACCGGTAGTTGGAGAGTATTGTTCTGTACAGTGGGCCATGCAGATGCAGTTATCAATGCGGCTTTTCGACTACTTGCATTAATTATTGTACCTACATAGGCAGCAGCAGCAGGAGGAGCACCGATGCTGTGGATGTGCCAGTCTACCGGTGTTTTTCGCTTTACACGTGTTCGTCTGTTCGTGTCCGTCTGGACGTCGGCGGCACGACTGACGAGCAGCTGACGACTTGCCGACTCGTATATCATCGGTCGCGACAAATTTCCTTCTGACCCCTTTTTCTCTAGAGACGCCAACTGCTCTTTACAAACAGCAAGTGTGCGCTTTACGCGTCCGTGCTACAGTAAAACTTCTAATATCCCCTGCAGCAAGAGTAGGCTCCTAATGGAATAGAATGCGCCCGCTTCAACTTTGTTGTTGAAGAGCTACGGTACGTTTCCGTCGCCCGGCTGCTTGTCTAGCGTCGTTCATCGCCTCTTGATATTTGAAGGGGGCCGCCGAAAGAGAGGGATTCGGTTGGTCATTTGTCTAGCTTGGGATAGCTGTTGGACTTGGGTGGACGGGCGTGGATGGACTGGACCTGAAAGCAAGCAGAGGCGGCGGCAGAAAAGCTCAAAGCCAAGGCGCTGCTGCTGCAACCGACAGAAGTTGCAGCGCCTGGCCGCCTTTGATGTGTTGCGCCGCCAGAGTGTGTGAAGTGGGGTGGGGGGGGGGGTGTGTTCGCGCCCTGACACCTACTCGCTTCTCCATACACCCTCGCTTTGATTAGCCGCGATTTCCCCACAGAAATACTGAGCGAGCGTAAGGGCCCTGTTCTGTCTGGAGTGGGGAGGGAGACACCGTCAATTATTTACCAGACCCGCCCGGATAGAGGGGAGTGGAGAGGGAGGGGTGTACGTACAATGTGCTCCATCTACTGTTGCTCATGTGGCGTGTGTGGCTGGCTGACTGTCTGAAGGGTAGGGGCTCGAACGAATGACAGCGAAGTTGAAGCCCCCCCCCCCCCAGCCCTCCTTCAGCCCACCCGCAACAGCAAAGCCGTCCGAAACTCGTCAATAATTGACGCCGCTTGACCTCGATTACTATAGTCGTAAAACGGACGCATTCTCTTTCCAGTGGTTAGCAGCTGCAGCTTGTTGTTGGCTACACCGGGCGGGGCGCGTTGTATGCAGGAAACTCATGGAAGTTATGAAGGATGAAAATAATGCACTGACGCAAATATTTTGGACACACGGAGAGCGGCAAAGGACACGCGAGCTGTCAATTCCTGAACGGATGAGGAAGGAAGTCGTTGGAGCGTGCAAACGCTCGCCGACGGAAGGCGGGCGCTAACGAGCCGCTTCCGTAGGTCAAATGCCCCAGAGATGGCCGTCCACTGGGAGCATCGGAAGCTAATTTTGTTTTGAGCCAAGCGAACGCTCACGCCATAGCGGCGCGTAATTTGAGGATTCGATTGGCCCGTTATTTGCCCCCTCCCCTTCCACACAGCCTACTGGTGTTCGCGGCAAACGCGTCATCCCTGAGCCATGACACATCGGTCGCGAGCATTAGCCTGGATGAAATGGTGACCGCTGATGTTCCGCTAACGAACGTTGACGAATGCAGTTGGGCAGCCAGCGAGAAAAGGAGCAGAATACACCCACCCCACGACACACCACAATTGTTAGACCGCAAAATGCGAAACGATTCAACTGCGTTACAGTACATACGGCACCGTGAATTTTTTGCACTTGTGACATTCAGAGACATGTCAACTGCCTCTGGGCATGGAAAACGGCCAGATTCTCGACACCCAAATATCTGTCAGTTCCAGCCACGACAACAAAAGCGTCGGCGTCGCCAGTTCAAGGTTGGTTTGACGAGCTGCTTTTTTTTTGTTTTAGTGCCTGTTGTGTTCTGTTCATTGATTCATTTGCACTCTTGACACTTTCAAGTTTTGCCACGGCATTGCAGGCTAACGCGCATGTTACATTTCCGAACAATTCGAAGCCCACTCATTCTTACCTGTACGGGTGGTCACATGAGGTTCCAGGCCCATTACTCACAAACGTTAGTCACTTCTCTTGTTGCCATTGTACATAGCGACACAATTGTCGGCCACAAAAAGAGGGCCAATCCGCCTGAGATTACACATCTTTTTGTCCAATTGCTTCAGGAAATGCTGTGGGTGGGGAGGGAAGGGGTGGGTGGGCTGATGAGTGGAACAAGTCTTTTTGACTCAGCCGCCACTGTCTCGCTGTGTCTCAGCTGAACGTCGGGTCACGCTCGCGCGCCTTGGGCTGCCGCATGCGCCTATTCATCGTTCATCATACACGCAATCGCGCAGCGGCCTTAGACAGAATCGATATCTACAAACGTCAATCAACGTACACGCACAACAACAGGACGCACTGATGTCTATAATGTATACGTCACTTATACGCATGAAAGGAGACCGCTGCCCGGTCATGTCATGTCAAATGTCGTGTCCACAAAGAGCGGAAAGGGGGGGGGGGGTGACAGAAATACATATCGGCATAAACGAAAGAGATATTGCACGATAAATTCTTGACAAGTCAAAGGGACTGTGCGTGTGTACATGCGACGAGAACACTGGCACGATCCCCCCCCCCCCCCCCCAACCTTCTATGTATGTACGTAGGTGTTGCAAGTAAATCTCAAACTTCGACACCTACGGGCCAAAAAGCCCATTCATCGAAACAGCAATGCTGAATTTAGGCTTCATCAAGAGGTGGAAAGTGGCGCTTGGTGCCCCAGAGGGCGGGCTGACCGCTCCGCTGCCGAGTTCTTGCAAGTCGATTTTCTACAGCCAACAGTCGTGGTTGCCGTTGAAACCCAAGGGCGGTAAGTGACGTAATTTTGGTTTGGCAGCGCGTGAAAACACTTCTTGACAATTGTGTTGCAGATTTGGTGGCGGCACTGGCGTAGAGTATACAACGCACTATTTGGTGGATTATTTGCGATGGGAGGGAGAGCAATGGATACGATACAGGACCAGACGAGGGGACACGGTAAAATCTGCAATTTATTATTATTATCAATCATTCTTCGTTAAAGATATACAGCATAATGTGAGTCATTCATAAAGCGCGCGCTTAGCTACTCACGGGCAACACGGACACTTTCACGCCAGCCTACCGTCGTTTGGATCCCCCAATCGTTGGTGCAGTCAAAATCAGGATAAGGCCATTCGCTGTGTATACAAGGACCGTTTGTCTCAGAGTGGAATTTCACGGATGCCAGCACGATGGTAGGCAGAACTGTGACTGTCCCTTTCAGAGATGCTCTTTGTGATCAAGAAGTAAGAACACATTAAGAAAATAAAGATTAAGAAAAGTACAGTATCAAACCAGGAATTCCGTATTCAAATAGCGTGATGCAGCTGCATAGCTGTCCAGAACGGCTTTTCGGGAGTGAGCAATGCGTAACTGCAGTATTTCCAAAGTACACGGCTTTGTTTGAGCAGCAAACATGTTTTTCAAATGATTTAGATGGCTTGCTGTCATACGAGACGCCTGTGAGCACTGAGTCATTGGGCTCCATTCAACTGGAAGATGACTCATACGACGGACACAAAGTCCTCTCAGAAGGCAGATCAGGTACACTGTACTAAGCTTCTGATCGTGGTCTGTACGGTAATCACTATTAAATTTTAAATATTATGAAACAAATTTCAGATGGTGGACGGCAGCTGCAGATGCTGAACGGTGGGCTTGGACAGTTGTTCGATGGTAGCGTCGGCGCCTATAATAAAAACGATTTCTCTGGTTGGCCTGATATCGACAAAGAAGAGTTTCTGTCGGGAACCTCTAGAACGTCGCACGATTGGGTGGGCTGGAGCCAGAGAGGTGAGTGCCTTGCTTCTTTTGTCCGTGTATCGCTTGTCCGTCCAGCTATCTCAGAACGGAAAACTATTTTAAGATTTTGGAATCAGCGGTCTGCCCCTGACGTTAAATTTTAACATGCCTCGGAATTTCACCTCGCTCTCATTCTACTGTCTGAGCGTCCCTAAAGCCGCGATTCGTCCATTCTACAGCGCCAAAGTTGTCTTCTCAACAACAGCTGTGAATAGCAACGCGGCTGAAGAGCGTTCGTTTTATCGCGCTCTTGAGAACGAGAAGATGGGTGAGCTTCAAACGTCGCATTGCCTCTTCATGTTCTACCTTCGAAACATTTTTATTCACTTTACTTTAACATCGTAGAGTTCAACGTTTACAGTGTGCAAATACAGCTTACGTTCTTCAGTTGCGGACGGCGGTCAGTGGATTGGTGTTCAACTGACGTCTGGAGTTGTGGCACGGTGGATTAAAATTGTGCTGCACTTCAAGTCGGATTGGCTGCTGATTAGCGAAATTCGTTTTGAATCATGGCCTGTTCAACAAGAGATTTTCGACGAGCAGAACAAACCCCATTTGGAAAGTCTTGATGGGTCCGCCACTTTCGATCAGGACAGGGATCGGAGTCGTGTAGGCGACGGAGACGGGGCTGGTCAAGATGTTACGAGACTCGTCTTGATGATTGGTGAGTTTTGCACATACCGTACATTCTCAAATAATTCCGCCTTGGTACTATTGTTTCAGCCCTCGGCTTTCCGGGGGCTGGCAGCAAAAAGACAGACAGAAACATACTAAAGTGAGTTCCATTGGTGCTCCGGGCCGGGGCACTATTGGAGAGGGACACAATTGTTACAACCTTCTGCTATCCGGAGGTACTATTGGTGACTCAGGATAAGTTCGCGGCCCCATAAAAAATAACTATGTTCTTCAGAAACGACCCTTTGGACCGGTCCAAGTGTCGCCGGCGACACCTGGACCGGTCCAGGTGTCGCTCTACTTTTTTCCCGCCCTGGTCCGATCTAAGGTTCGAAAGACACCTGGACCGGTCCAGGTGTCGGCGGCGACACTTGGCCCGGTCCAGGTGTCGCTCTACCTTTTTGCCGGCCCTGGTCCTATCTAAGTTTCGAAAGACCCCTGGCCCGTTCCTGGGGTCGCCAGCGACACTTGGACCGGTCCAGGTGTCGCTCTACCTTTTTTCCTGCCCTGGTCCGATCTAAGGTTCGAAAGACACCTGGACCCGTCCAGGTGTCGCCGGCGACAGATGGACCGGGCCCAGTGTCGCTCGACCTTTTTTCCCGCGCCGGTCCGATCTATGGTTCGACACACACCTGGCCCGGTCCAGGTGTCGCCGGCGACAGTTGGACCGGTCCAGGTGTCACCGGCGACACTTGGACCGATCCACGTGACGCTCACCCTTTTGCCCCCCCCTGGACCGCTCTACGGTTCTAAAGACCCCGGGCCCGGTCCAGGTGTCGCCGGTGACACTTGGACCGGTCCAGGTGTCGCTCTACCTTTTTTCCTGCCCTGGTCCGATCTAAGGTTCGAAAGACACCTGGACCGGTCCAGGTGTCGCCGGCGACACTTGGACCGGTTCAGGTGTCACTCTACCTTTTTTCCTGCCCTGGTCCGATCTAAGGTTCGAAAGACACCTGGACCGGTCCAGGTGTCGGCGGCGACACTTGGACCGGTCCAGGTGTCACCGGCGACACTTGGACCGGTCCAGGTGTCGCCTACCTTTTTTTCCCGCCCTGGTCCGATCTAAGGTTCGAAAGACACCTGGACCGGTCCAGGTGTCGCCGGTGACACTTGGACCGGTCCAGGTGTCACTCTACCTTTTTTCCTGCCCTGGTCCGATCTAAGGTTCGAAAGACACCTGGACCGGTCCAGGTGTCGCCGGCGACACTTGGTCCGGTCCAGGGGTCACCGGCGCCACTTGGCCCCATCCCACTGTCGCGCTAACTTTTTTCCCGCCCTGGTCCGATCAAAGGTTCGAAAGACACCTGGCCCGGTCCAGGTGTCGCCGGTGACACTTGGACCGGTCCAGGTGTCGCTCTACCTTTTTTCCTGCCCTGGTCCGATCTAAGGTTCGAAAGACACCTGGACCGGTCCAGGTGTCGGCGGCGACACTTGGACCGGTCCAGGTGTCGCCTACCTTTTTTCCCGCCCTGGTCCGATCTAAGGTTCTAAAGACACCTGGACCGGTCCAGGTGTCGCCGGTGACACTTGGACCGGTCCAGGTGTCGCTCTACCTTTTTTCCTGCCCTGGTCCGATCTAAGGTTCGAAAGACACCTGGACCGGTCCAGGTGTCGCCAGCGACATTTGGACCGGTCCATGTGTCGCTCTACCTTTTTTCCCGCCCTGGTCCGATCTAAGGTTCAAAAGACACCTGGACCGGTCCAGGTGTCACTGGCGACACTTGGACCGATCCAAGTGTCGCTCTACCTTTTTTCCCACCCTGGTCCGATCTAAGGTTCGAAAGACACCTGGACCGGTCCAGGTGTCGCCGGCGACCCGGGGACCGGTCCAGGTGTCGGGGGACCTTTTTTAACGCCCTGGTGCGAACTAAGGTTGGAAAGAAAACTCGGCTGGTCCAAGTGGCGCCGGCGACACTTGGACTGGTCCAAGTGTCGCTCTACCTTTTTTCCCGCCCTGGTCCGATCTAAGGTTTGAAAGACACCTGGACCAGTCCAGGTGTCGCCGGCGTCACTTGGACCGGTCCAGGTGTCGCCGGCGACACTTGGACTGGTCCAGGTGTCGCTCTACGTGTTTTCCCACCCTGGTCCGATCTAAGGTTCGAAAGACACCTGGACCGGTCCAGGTGTCGCCGGCGACACTGGGGCCGGTCCGCGTGTCGCTCTACCTTTTTTCGCACCCTGGTCCGATCTAAGGTTTGAAAGACACCTGGACCGGTCCAGGTGTCGCCGGCGACACTTGGACCGGTCCCGGTGCCGCTCTCGCTTTGCCCCGCCCTGGCCCTTTCTACGTTTCGAAAGACACCTGGACGGCCCCTGGTGTCGCCGGCGACACTTGGACCGGTCCAGGTGTCGCCGGCGACACTTGGAGCGCTCCAAGTGTCGCTCTAGCTTTTTCCCGCCCTGGTCCGATCTAAGGTTCGAAAGACACCTGGACCGGTCCAGGTGTGGCCGGCGCCACGTGGGCCCGTACAGGTTACACCGGCGACACTTTGACCGATCCAAGTGTCGCTCTAACTTTTTTCCCGCCCTGGTCCGATCTAAGGTTCGAAAGACACCTGGACCGGTCCAGGTGTCGCCGGTGACACTTGGACCGGTCCAGGTGTCGCTCTACCTTTTTTCCTGCCCTGGTCCGATCTAAGGTTCGAAAGACACCTGGACCGGTCCAGGTGTCGGCGGCGACACTTGGACCGGTCCAGGTGTCGCCTACCTTTTTTCCCGCCCTGGTCCGATCTAAGGTTCGAAAGACACCTGGACCGGTCCAGGTGTCGCCGGTGACACTTGGACCGGTCCAGGTGTCGCTCTACCTTTTTTCCTGCCCTGGTCCGATCTAAGGTTCGAAAGACACCTGGACCGGTCCAGGTGTCGCCAGCGACATTTGGACCGGTCCATGTGTCGCTCTACCTTTTTTCCCGCCCTGGTCCGATCTAAGGTTCAAAAGACACCTGGACCGGTCCAGGTGTCACTGGCGACACTTGGACCGATCCAAGTGTCGCTCTACCTTTTTTCCCACCCTGGTCCGATCTAAGGTTCGAAAGACACCTGGACCGGTCCAGGTGTCGCCGGCGACACTTGGACCGGTCCAGGTGTCGCTCTACCTTTTTTCCCGCCCTGGTCCGATCTAAGGTTCGAAAGACACCTGGACTGGTCCAGGTGTCGCCGGCGACACTTGGACTGGTCCAAGTGTCGCTCTACCTTTTTTCCCGCCCTGGTCCGATCTAAGGTTTGAAAGACACCTGGACCAGGCCAGGTGTCGCCGGCGTCACTTGGACCGGTCCAGGTGTCGCCGGCGACACTTGGACTGGTCCAGGTGTCGCTCTACGTTTTTTCCCACCCTGGTCCGATCTAAGGTTCGAAAGACACCTGGACCGGTCCAGGTGTCGCCGGCGACACTTGGACCGGTCCACGTGTCGCTCTACCTTTTTTTCGCACCCTGGTCCGATCTAAGGTTTGAAAGACACCTGGACCGGTCCAGGTGTCGCCGGCGACACTTGGACCGGTCCAGGTGTCGCTCTAGCTTTTTCCCGCCCTGGTCCGATCTAAGGTTCAAAAGACACCTGGACCGGTCGAGGTGTCGCCGGCGACACTTGGACCGGTCCAGGTGTCGCCGGCGACACTTGGAGCGCTCCAAGTGTCGCTCTAGCTTTTTCCCGCCCTGGTCCGATCTAAGGTTCGAAAGACACCTGGACCGGTCCAGGTGTCGCCGGCGACCCTTGGACCGGTCCCGGTGTCGCTCTAGATTTTTTCCGCCCTGGTCCGTTCTAAGGTTCAAAAGACACCTGGACCGGTCCAGGTGTCACTGGCGACACTTGGACCGATCCAAGTGTCGCTCTACCTTTTTTCCCCCCCGGGTCCGATCTAAGTTTGGAAATACACCAGGACACCTCCAGGTGTCGCCGGCTACACTTGGACCGGTCCAGGTGTCGCTCTAACTTTTTTCCCGCCCTGGTCCGATCTAAGGTTCAAAAGACACCTGGACCGGTCCAGGTGTCTCTGGCGACACTTGGACCGATCCAAGTGTCGCTCTACCTTTTTTCCCGCCCTGGTCCGATCTAAGGTTTGAAAGACACCTGGACCAGTCCAGGTGTCGCCGGCGTCACTAGGACCGGTCCAGGTGTCGCCGGCGACACGTGGGCGGGTCCAGGTGTCGCTCTTCGTTTTCCACCACCCTGGGCCGATCTCAGGTACGACCGACTCCGGGAACGGTCCTGCTGTCGCCTGCTACACTTGGACCGGTCCACGTGTCGCTCTACCTTTTTTCGCACCCTGGTCCGATCTAAGGTTTGAAAGACACCTGGACCGGTCCAGGTGTCGCCGGCGACACTTGGACCGGTCCAGGTGTCGCTCTAGCTTTTTCCCGCCCGGGTCCGACCTACGGTTCGAAAGACACCTGGACCGGTCCAGGTGTCGGCGGCGACACGTGGACCGGTCCAGGTGTCGCCGGCGACACTTGGAGCGCTCCAAGTGTCGCTCTAGCTTTTTCCCGCCCTGGTCCGATCTAAGGTTCGAAAGACACCTGGACCGGTCCAGGTGTCGCCGGTGACCCTTGGACCGGTCCAGGTGTCGCTCTAGCTTTTTCCCGCCCTGGTCCGATCTAAGGTTCGAAAGACACCTGGACCGTTACAGGTGTCGCCGGCGACACCTGGACCGGTCCAGGTGTCACCGGCGACACTTGGACCGATCCAAGTGTCGCTCTAACTTTTTTCCCGCCCTGGTCCGATCTAAGGTTCGAAAGACACCTGGACCGGTCCAGGTGTCGCCGTAGACAGTTGGCCCGGTCCAGGTGTCGCTCTACCTTTTTTCCTGCCCTGGTCCGATCTAAGGTTCAAAGACACCTGGACCGGTCCAGGTGTCGGCGGCGACCCTTGGCCCGGTCCAGGTGTCGCCTACCATTTGTCCCGCCCTGGTCCGATCTAAGGTTCGAAAGACACCTGGACCGGTCCAGGTGTCGCCGGTGACACTTGGACCGGTCCAGGTGTCGCTCTACCTTTTTTCCTGCCCTGGTCCGATCTAAGGTTCGAAAGACACCTGGACCGGTCCAGGTGTCGCCAGCGACATTTGGACCGGTCCATGTGTCGCTCTACCTTTTTTCCCGCCCTGGTCCGATCTAAGGTTCAAAAGACACCTGGACCGGTCCAGGTGTCACTGGCGACACTTGGACCGATCCAAGTGTCGCTCTACCTTTTTTCCCACCCTGGTCCGATCTAAGGTTCGAAAGACACCTGGACCGGTCCAGGTGTCGCCGGCGACACTTGGACCGGTCCAGGTGTCGCTCTACCTTTTTTCCCGCCCTGGTCCGATCTCATGTTCGAAAGACACCTGGACTGCTCCAGGGGTCGCCGGCGCCAAGTTGACTGCTCCAAGTGTCGCTCTACCTTTTTTCCCGCCCTGGTCCGATCTAAGGTTTGAAAGACACCTGGACCAGTCCAGGTGTCGCCGGCGTCACTTGGACCGGTCCAGGTGTCGCCGGCGACACTTGGACTGGTCCAGGTGTCGCTCTACGTTTTTTCCCACCCTGGTCCGATCTAAGGTTCGAAAGACACCTGGACCGGTCCAGGTGTCGCCGGCGTCACTTGGACCGGTCCACGTGTCGCTCTACCTTTTTTCGCACCCTGGTCCGATCTAAGGTTTGAAAGACACCTGGACCGGTCCAGGTGTCGCCGGCGACACTTGGACCGGTCCAGGTGTCGCTCTAGCTTTTTCCCGCCCTGGTCCGATCTAAGGTTCGAAAGACACCTGGACCGGTCCAGGTGTCCCCGGCGACACTTGGACCGGTCCAGGTGTCGCCGGCGACACTTGGAGCGCTCCAAGTGTCGCTCTAGCTTTTTACCGCCCTGGTCCGATCTAAGGTTCGAAAGACACCTGGACCGGTCCAGGTGTCGCCGGCGACACTTGGACCGGTCCAGGTGTCACCGGCGACACTTGGACCGATCCAAGTGTCGCTCTAACTTTTTTCCCGCCCGGGTCCGACCAAAGGTTCTAAAGACACCTGGACCGGTCCAGGTGTCGCCGGTGACACTTGGACCGGTCCAGGTGTCGCTCTACCTTTTTTCCTGCCCTGGTCCGATCTAAGGTTCGAAAGACACCTGGACCGGTCCAGGTGTCGGCGGCGACACTTGGACCGGTCCAGGTGTCGCCTACCTTTTTTCCCGCCCTGGTCCGATCTAAGGTTCGAAAGACACCTGGACCGGTCCAGGTGTCGCCGGTGACACTTGGACCGGTCCAGGTGTCGCTCTACCTTTTTTCCTGCCCTGGTCCGATCTAAGGTTCGAAAGACACCTGGACCGGTCCAGGTGTCGCCAGCGACATTTGGACCGGTCCATGTGTCGCTCTACCTTTTTTCCCGCCCTGGTCCGATCTAAGGTTCAAAAGACACCTGGACCGGTCCAGGTGTCACTGGCGACACTTGGACCGATCCAAGTGTCGCTCTACCTTTTTTCCCACCCTGGTCCGATCTAAGGTTCGAAAGACACCTGGACCGGTCCAGGTGTCGCCGGCGACACTTGGACCGGTCCATGTGTCGCTCTACCTTTTTTCCCGCCCTGGTCCGATCTAAGGTTCGAAAGACACCTGGACTGGTCCAGGTGTCGCCGGCGCCACTTGGACTGGTCCAAGTGTGGCTCTACCTTTTTTCCCGCCCTGGTCCGATCTAAGGTGTGAAAGACACCTGGACCAGTCCAGGTGTCGCCGGCGTCACTTGGACCGGTCCAGGTGTCGCCGGCGACACTTGGACTGGTCCAAGTGTCGCTCTACCTTTTTCCCCGCCGTGGTCCGATCTAAGGTTTGAAAGACACCTGGACCAGTCCAGGTGTCGCCGGCGTCACTTGGACCGGTCCACGTGTCGCTCTACCTTTTTTCGCACCCTGGTCCGATCTATGGTTTGAAAGACACCTGGACCGGTCCAGGTGTCGCCGGCGACCCTTGGGCCGGTCCAGGTGTCGCGCGAGGTTTTTCCCGCCCGGGTCCGATGGCAGGGTGGAAAGACACCTGGGCCGGTCCAGGTGTGGGCGGCGACACGTGGACCGGTCCAGGTGTCGCCGGCGACACTTGGAGCGCTCCAAGTGTCGCTCTAGCTTTTTCCCGCCCTGGTCCGATCTAAGGTTCAAAAGACACCTGGACCGGTCCAGGTGTCGCCGGCGACACCTGGACCGGTCCAGGTGTCGCTCTAGCTTTTTTCCGCCCTGGTCCGATCTAAGGTTCAAAAGACACCTGGACCGGTCCAGGTGTCACTGGCGACACTTGGACCGATCCAAGTGTCGCTCTACCTATTTTCCCCCCCTGGTCCGATCTAAGGTTCGAAAGACCCCTGGACCGGTCCAGGTGTCGCCGGCGACACTTGGACCGGTCCAGGTGTCGCTCTACCTTTTTTCCCGCCCTGGTCCGATCTAAGGTTCGAAAGACACCTGGACTGGTCCAGGTGTCGCCGGCGACACTTGGACTGGTCCAAGTGTCGCACTACTTTTTTCCCCGCCCTGGTCCGATCTAAGGTTTGAAAGACACCTGGACCAGTCCAGGTGTCGCCGGCGTCACTTGGACGGGTCAAGGTGTCGCCGGCGACACTTGGACTGGTCCAGGTGTCGCTCTACGTTTTTTCCCACCCTGGTCCGATCTAAGGTTCGAAAGACACCTGGACCGGTCCCGGTGTCGCCGGCGACACTTGGACCGTTCCAGGGCTCGCACTACTTTTTTGCACACCCTGGTCCGATATAAGGTTTTAAAGACACCTGGACCGGTCCAGGTGTCGCCGGCGACACTTGGACCGGTCCAGGTGTCGCGCTAGCTTTTTCCCGCCCAGGTGCGATAAAAGGTTCGAAAGAAACCAGGACCGGTCCAGGTGTCGCCGGCGACACTTGGACCGGTCCAGTTGTCGCCGGCGACACTTGGAGCGCTCCAAGTGTCGCTCTAGCTTTTTCCCGCCCTGGTCCGATCTAAGGTTCGAAAGACACCTGGACCGGTCCAGGGGCCGCCGGCTACACTTGGACCGGTCCAGGTGTCGCTCTAGCTTTTTCCCGCCCTGGTCCGATCTAAGGTTCGAAAGACACCTGGACCGGTCCAGGTGTCGCCGGCGACACCTGGACCGGTCCAGGTGTCGCCGG
>JASAMY010002660.1:0-75000 GCA_030248085.1 Paralinhomoeus sp. GSCO2_6
TATGTCAAGAGACCGAATTATGTACGCATTCTCATGCTACACACAGAAGAGAGCGCTTGCTAATGGACAAGCATAGGTACGACAGGCGAATAATGAATGCACGATGCGTGTCATTCCGGAAGCACAAGCGTCGTTCTGCGTCTCCATACGAAGCATAGCAGGCCAGGCACTCACTGTATTCAGGTCCAACCACATTATGCATCATAATGTCTGCATGACTCATCACCTTGGAGGCGCCAGCGGAAAGGAAGCCGCTTCTCCTCACCCCTGTTTTCAAAGCAGAAGCAAAAGGACAACGGAGCTTCAGTAATTAGTTACTGTCGTCGCCGGTGTCACGTAAAATTTCTCCCCCCCGTAAAAAAATCCCCCCCCGGGAAAAATTTACCGGTAAATTTCTCCCCCGTTTGTAATATTTTTCCCCCCACTCCAGGCTTCGTAAACAAGGCTTCCAATGCACGCTAGGCGTTTGAAATGCACGCGTAACACCACAAACAGTACAAGTACAGTCAAGTGCGCGTAATCCGGATTGTTTGGGCTGTCCGCATTTCGTATTACGCGCAGCGTTTTACCGTTTTACCGTGGTTTATAATTGCTTCTTGCCGTCGTCTTCTTACCGTCCCAGGCGGAAGGGTACTGGTCGCTTTTCAAGTAATCGTAAAGAGCGGAATAGAGCGCAGGATCCATCACAAAAATCGTAAGAAGACAGAAGTGTGCGACGTATGGGCCAAAGATGGACAGATAAGGCGATGCGTCGAATGGGCCAAAGCGTCAAATGGGCCAATCAAATCTGCCTAAGCAGGATGAATGGGCGCCTAAGCATCTATCACAGGTACCTATGCTTGCCTGCCACGTCGCGGTTGACCAGTACGTGACCCTGGCGTGACCATATATCCCCAACAATTGCGATTGAATTTCCTGTCTTGTCAACTCGCAGACGCCTGTGAAAAATGAACGCGCGAGACAATAGGCTACGTTTCATTTTAGTAAGAACAAAACCACACCAACAATTGTAGAATCGGCCTTTTGGTCCATTCGTCACCTTGGCCCATTCGACGCCCAATCAGGTTTGATTTATTGTGATTATCTGCAGCGTCCATCTCAACTCTCTCTCTCTCTCTGATCAGGAAAGGTGACGCAGGACCCTCTGTGTCCAAAAGCCGTCCAACCGCCCTGCGTATTGACCAACCGCTGAGAAGAGACGGTAGGGGGAAGAATGTCACGGAGAGGGGGGGGGATATAACGCGCAAAATCTTCCCGGGGGGATACCGTTATTTTTTTCCGGGGGGGAAGAATATAACGGTATATTTCCCCACCACGCGCTATTTTCAAAGCTAAACGTTTCGAAGTAAGCCGCGGATTTTGCCTTCTGCATGGCGGCCGTGCCTTGTGCTGAGCGGAAGTCGATTAGTATTCCTCCAACGAACATTTTGATTGTCAGCAGAACTGTGAGCACTTGATCCAGTGTGTAAAACCCTGTGGAATGTATCGAATTATTAGTAACTCAGCATACTTTCGGCGACCGCAGAATGCCTGCATGTAGCTATCGTGAGAATTGTTTTCACTGCATTTCACTTTTTCACTGCTGCAGAGACAGCTTTCACAACTGTGGATATAAGCTTTTACGTCTGTATGCTTTAGTGAAAAATTAACTGCTCTGCGAAAACTGAAGCCTCCACAGGCAATGCGAGCGCGAGATGTGTTTGTATGAGGTTTGCGTGCTGACCTGTGTGTATGCCGAACTGGTGGACGTGCGCTGGAATCATCGTGCCGAGCATGATGGAGAGGCTCAGGCCACGTTGCGCGACAGACCTAGGTCCAGGCGCTGCACACTCGATAGACCCACGCCGCCCACTATCGCTACGTTGAATACAAATTGGAATTTCGCGCCACTGTTCAACGGCTAAAAGATGGCGCTACTTTGCCGTATCGTGCCTAAATGTAAGTACACATGTCGCTTCGGCTTCCAGAAGCGAGAATGGCGTCTCCTTTGGCACAGATTACAAAGACTGCGAACCAATCATAATGTTGGAGAGAAACCAAGAAATCACACGAATTACACCGTGAACAACATTCGAAACAACACACTGCAAATGCCTGAATGACAAAGGGGGCATACTGTGTGCGTGTGAAATACAAACTCCAATCATGCACCCTGCAATACAGTGTAGTGCCCTTTCAGTGACGAATACAACGAGGAGTTGAAGCCTGAAGGACATACTGTGCTACTATGTTATGTGCTACCTATGCTTGTGTCGACCTACAGTACATATGAATCAACGTGGCTGGACCAAAGTCCGCACATGCGGACAGCGCACAAATCAACAATGCTCGACCAAAGTCAACAAAAGGTTCGACACAGGGACATGGACGAGCCAAAAATGGTGACCAAAGTTCGTATACGTAGCATGTACCTACACACCTTCGTCAGCTTTCGCTCCGTGCCAATAATATCACCAGCTTGGTAGGAAAATGAATGCAGGGCTTAGCGAATTCTTCGCAAATATGCTTGTGTTCCTGACATTACCACAATTACTGAACGATCTGAACAATGTTAGAATGATGAACATTCCGAGGTCTTAGTGATACGACCGTACGACGTCGCTTCGGCGTTCGGTTATTTAGTCGAAAACCCTTCTTTTAAGAAGTCGGATCGTCACAGCCTACAGAGGCACCTAAAAGGCCATTGGAACAGACCTGACAGTCAGAATGGCGCCGACAAAAGGCGTCGACAGAGTCGCGAGCAGGGCGGAGCCTTTGGCGAAGACGCCGCCGACGATCAGCATGATTCCTGTCGACTGGAGCACTCGTCTGCTGGCGATCTGAACACCCCCCCCCCAGTGATTCAAGCCTCACTCTCTCCCTTGGCCGAACGCACTTTCGTAAAGCCGATCACTCGTACCGTACTAAAGCCGTACTCTTATTGGTGAGTAGTAGTGTGTATACACGATATACCTATATGTACCTACCACTTTATTTTTGCTCATAAAAGACACATGGCACACATACCTCTTACCCCCGGGCCCGGGGGGCACTATTGGAGGGGGATCTACTGGAGGATTAACGGTAGTTTGCTATACTGGCTTGTCTTCAATTACCGTAAACGCTCCAATAGTGCATCTGGGAATCATACCTTTCTCCCCTAACTTCTTCTTCTTCTTCTTCTTCTTTTCTGAGGCCGGCTCCGACGTCGTCCACGGCAGCGGCCGACGCCGGAGCAGAGAGCGTCCGCGCTTGGGCGCTATAAACTCTCTATCAGCCGAAAAATAGAAAACATTTCACCACACAGGAACAGGTACAAGACCTGTTGTTGGGTGAAGATTGAGGTGGGCATTTGACTGCCCAGGAAGAGGTTATCCGTCAGCCAGGGAAAGAGAAGTAACCTGCCGCCCGGGGATAGAAATGGCCAGGCGGGCAGCACGCTGCTTACCTAGTGTTAGGGTCAGTATGAGAATGTCGGAGCAAATACCCTGCGAAAAACGCAAAATTTGCATTGGTGGGAATCGAACCCACGACCCATAAGGGTGCCTAGCAATCCGGGCCAGCGCCTTAGCCAACTCAGCCACACTGCTGCGAGTTCGCTGTTGGGAATATGTCGTTAGGGTCAGTAGTCCTTCTCCCAGGGCCACCCCTTCTCCCCTAACTTAGAGACACAATGGGTTGGGGCAGGTGCCGCTTCGACAATTTTGACTTCCTATGTATTTCAAGTCTGGGCAAGTTTTGCAGTCACAGCCACAGCCTGTTTGCGTAGTTTTCAGTTCTGCGACGCTTCGAACAGCCAAACAGTGAGTGCACCTTGCTTCTAGTTCTAGCTAGCTAGCACACAACGGAAAGATCAGCAAACGACGAAAGTGCATCTTTTGATTGGGAATGCCGTTAAAAACATTGTGATTCTGTATTGTTGACGCGTCTCAGCACATGAAAAGCCAACACCTTCACAACGAACGCCGTGCTCCTTAGACTGTCTCCCACCCCACCCCCTCCCTTTCGTTTCAGTTCTTGGAGTCGCCACTCGGCAAAAATGGCACGACTTCTGAGAGTTTCGCGTACCACGCGCTATTTTCAAAGCTGAACGTTTCGAAGTAAGCTGCGGATTTAGTTTTCTGTCTTGGGGCAGTGGCTTCCGCCGAGTGTACGTTACTTTCGCTCCAGTTCAGCTCTGGCAAGCCTCTTTGTGTTCTGGTGGCACCTGAAGTTGAGAATAAAGGTCGAGTACCGTAAGCAATTAAAAAAACCATGAAACCAACCCGGAACCGTGTTGTCTAGCACAAAACCGACTGTTCCTCCAACGAACATTTGGATTGTCAGCAGAACCGTGAGGACTTGATCCAGTGTGTCGAATCCTAAGGATTGCTTTGTTGAATTTTAATCGTTCAGCAGAAACGAATTCGTCAGTCGAAACGAACTGCTTAAGCAGTCACGCACGACGTGCCACTGCTTACACTGGGACGAGCGGCAAAACACTTGGAGCCAATCGATGACAGTTAATATATTGATGGACCCGTGAAACGTAACTTGTACGTAAAGTGAGCGGTGACTGACCTGTGTGTATGCCGAATTGTTGGACGTGCGCTGGAATCATGGCGCCGAGCATGATGGACAGGCCCAGGATGGCCATGTTGCGCGACAGACCCAGGTCGATGCGCTGCACGCTCGACAGACCCACGCCGCCCACCATCGCTATGCTGAATCGAAGCTGGGAATTTTGCGCCATGCCATGGCCATGCCATGGCGTGCGATAGCTCAATGGTGCCGAGGCCAGTTCAAACACGCTCCCCGTCCCAAACGAAATATAGGAATCAAGCCAAATCTGCTTTGAATCAGACCTGACGGTCAGAATAGCCCCAACGAAAGGCGTCGGCAGAGTCGCGAGCAGGGCGGATCCCTTGGCGAAGACGCCAGCGACGATCAGCATGATTCCGGTCACCTGGAGCACTCGTCTGCTGGCCACCTAGACAAAGCCACGCAGTGATTTGGACAACCTCGGACACCTAAGCGCACTTTAGTAATGCCGATCACTCCGATATTCTCACTGTAGGTCGTCACTCCGCCGCCCGTCCCCAATAGACCCGCCACCAGGCAGCCGAAGCCCTCGATCGCGATGCCGCGGTTGCACGCGTGCGATGGCGGCGGCTTCTCCTGCGTGAACGCACCAAAACAGCGCAACGTGCTGCAATGCACAACGCTCAAAATGTCACCAGCGCACCTGGCAGACTCTGGCGCACGCGTGGTAGTCGCCGATCGATTCCACCACGGAGGCGACTGTCGCGGCTACGTAGCCGAGACAGAGACCGACGTGAAAGCGGGGCATTCCCCATTGACCTGCACTGAGGGTGGTTTGCGTTTGTCTTGTTTGTGTGCGCGGAGGGTTTCCGTACCTGGGTAGGGCACGTTGAGCCAGGCCGACTCAAAGAGAATGTCGTTGCGCAGGTCGGTGCGTGCCTCGCTGCCGTCCGGCCAGACGCCGAAGGCCGTCAGGACCGCAGAAACAGCCCAGGCGAATGCCATCGCTATCAGATACTAAAGAGATAAACGGCCGGTTCAAGGATACAACGGCAATTCCAAGGCGGAACTTGCAGGAAACATGCCGACGACAGGCTGTCTCGTCCAGGCCAGTTTACCGTCTCTCCAGAGAGGTAGGGGTACCTTGACGCGTGCCAAATAGAGCGTCGTGGCTGTCAGCAGTAGCAGCAGTCTGAGCTTTGCTCGCAACTGAACTACACACAAATTTCACGTCCATGATGGATGACTCACAGAATGGAGGTCCAGTGCAGTTGCATTTCCCTCAAGGTGACTGGAGCGATGGACAGCGCCAAGCTAGCCATGAGGGGCGCGATCGTCAGAGGCCCCACAAACTTGGTGACCAGACCGACGAGGCCGCTCAGTCCGATCGCGACTTGCACCACTGCGGACGCCAGTTGGGCTCCTTGCAGCTGCAGCAGCAGCGAGTCGTCTCCCACTTGCAAGACCCTTCAGTTTGGGGCTGGCATTACAAAAAGACCCGGAGACCCTCTTCGTAAAGAGTATCGACCCATTTTGAGAACTCGGTAGCAGCAGTTTGGCTAAGTTGGTTGAAGGCGCTGGCTCGGACAGTGGGCACCCTCTCGTGAAGGGTAGTGGGTTCGATTCCTCCCATTGCACACTTATCGCGTTTGTGTTAGACATTTGCTCCATCATTCTCTTCATGCAGTGCGTCCCGCAGTCTCATTTTCTCCTCACGGTGCGAGGAATAATGGGTTACTGTCAACAAACTCACAGTCAAAATTTTCTCGGTCAGCAAGTCATCAGTGGCTTCCGCTGTCCAATTTTTGAGCTCCATGTTTGGGCAGCCCTGTTTGTCGAGCCCTACCCCGTTTGCGTAAATTGACTTCACTGCCAGAATGGCAGCTATAAACGCAAAGCTGGGTCCTTGCAGCAATGGAAGTCTAGAAATGAGGTTATATTGGTTTTATTTGATACATTTTTCATCAACGTTCTTGGTTGCTGCGCAAGCTCACCCGACGCCAAGGAAGCACTGCAGAGAAGTGGCAATTCCGCTGGTGAACATGGTCGCGGAGATGAGTTTCACCCTCACCAGAGAGGTCTGAGGGACGCACAAGGCCTCGGAGACAATCAGAGGTACCAGGAAGATGCCGTTGAAGCCGACCAGCAATTGCTGGAATTTCGAGCCATGTGCAAAATGCGCTTGCTTCTGTTGTTTTACTCGCCTTCTTTTTTGCCGGACGCTGCGTTCTACCGAATTGTACTTATAGATTTCTGTACGTAGCAACTGTGATACCACGGTTACGTCACCTGCAGGCCAAACAATACGGCTGCTGGGAAGGACGGCGTGTCTTCAACTCTGTAGTAGACTCGGTCTTCGTTGAGCGAATTTGTCGACGTCTCGACTTCTCTCTCTTCTTCAACATCGAAAGACTCCACCATAGTGGCAGCGGTTGTGTACGACTGCAAGTGTACACTTGCTCTCACTTCTTGCAAGGTGCGCCTTCTTTATTGGTGCCCCGCTGCTAGAGACCGTTGTAAAATATTGTTCTGTGGATGGAAGATGGATGATACCCACCAATCTACCTTCCCAGCCCAATCGTTCTCAGCGTGTCTCGAGCAAAGAGAAACAGGTTTTCCAGGGAGCGCTTCGTATACCCACCACAACCTATACAACCTACCCCCATAAATAGTTCGTATAAATTGTATTTACAATGTTACTAATGTTACTGCCGCAAGCAGAAGCCATGTTTTCGGCTAGCAATTATTGAGTGCTCTGCAGAAGTGTTAATTGTAAAATCTCCATGATTCTCTGCCTACAGACTAAACATGGGTACATAGCTCGTGCGTTGGCCAGAATGTGACGACATACTGATGCGGAGTTTCTTCTCAAAGCGTCGTCACCCGGCTAGCGGCATTTGTAGTCTGCGTGCCGCAGCCGAGTGGCAACACTTGCCTCATCTAAGCTAAGGTCGCACTCGCATCCAGGGAGCGCTTGCTTTACGAACGCGGTCCTAACGACGAGTGCACACTTCGCGTCCTGCCTGCGCATTTTTTTTCAGTTGCGCACCCACTCGGCAAGTAGTCACAACAACTCGGGCTGGGGCATGATTGGGTGAAAGCCGATTGTGGTCGCATACGTCGTTGGGAACAAGTTTTGCGCAGCCGCAAACGTGTATGTATGGTATACATTACTTATGTACAATGGGCACAACAACGTGCACCACTCGATACTCGCACAGCTCCAGAACAGTGATCGATCGTCTCAGTAGATTATGACCGTTGCCTTGATCTGGCTATTCCGTCTTTCTTGCCACTTCTTCGGGCGGAAGGAGGCGGTATGCGCTCGAGCCGGCTGGCGTCCCTCCGCGCTGCCTCCATGCGCAGACGGGCGCGCTCGAACGCCTCCAGCACGCCGATCAGACTCGCGTGCACGTTCGCTAAAATTTAGACGCATTTAGACATCTACTGTAATAAATCGATTGCTGTCCTCGACGCACAGAACGGGAAGCCGCCCCCTCCCCAGAGGTGGAGCCCCGTCGAGAGTTCTGCATCGGGCCGCATTCCGGCGAACTGAACGGGGGAACACTGCTCTGCTGAGCGCGCGGCAAAAAATCAATAGTGCCGTAAGGAACCTGGTGTATCGTGTGGAAGCGGACAGAGACGGTGCCGCTGGCGACGGACTGGAGGGAGTTGGCGCAGAGCCTCGTCACGCGGTCGTCGTCCCTCCTGCACTCGTCCGGCACTGCCGCGTACTGGAGGCTCTCCAGCTCCGGTGAGCCGCCCACGAAGAAGCGGCGCAGCTCGCCAGTCTGCAGCGGCGTGCGTCAACAACGGCCAATTCACAAAGGTCCGTGCTTACTCGGTCCAGGAACGGCCTCCAGGTGTCGACGCGCAGGACGCGCACGCCGGGCTGGGTGGGCACGGCCACGCTGCCGTAGCCCTCGGTGCGGTGGACGCCCCACGAGTCCAGCGACTGCACGCACAACAGCAGACTGAACAGTTGCTTGTTGGAAGTCGTGACACTTTACAAGCCGCGACGAATGGTTGTACGCAACGACCCACCGGGGCCACAACGGCAGCGGTCCTCTCGTGAAGGTTGTGGACGCGTCGAACTCGACGCAGAACTCGAAAGGCCAGCTGAAGTAGGAGGTTGTGGTGCCCAAGTGCGGCTTCGCCTGAAATCCCAGCATTCAAAAACAATTATATGTTACGCTTGAACTTCAATGAACGTGTACACGTCCCGCACGCCATAAACCCTCCAATGATAGTACCTTCAGTGCGCTACACAATAATAGGGTCCACCGTGATTTTTATGAAGGGGGGGGGGCACTACAGAACAATTTGATGTTTGCACATTGAACGTTCAACGTGTTTTACTCAACTTGCAGACACAGGTGACGCCTTCGAGCGCGAGCGGGTTGTCCGCCTGGAGAGACCACCCTAAAATTGAACGAGGCATGCACCACCGTGTACAATAAGACGTCTGATGACGCCAGGCAAGCAAGCGTACCGTTGGCCAAGTCGAGCATGAAGTGCACGAACACGGTGTCGTACTCAAAGGAGCGCGCTTCCAGTATTTCGCCCAAGATCTAGACGTGCATCGAACTACTGCGGGATATGGTCAGAAGTTTCCTTGTTGAGAGCGAGTTGCAACATATAGCTGTAGCTGTGCGCTCGCGGTTCCCCGCTAGCATGCAAATGTGAGCAAAATAATGGAATAATGCCATGAGAGCAGACATGGAGACTTGCCAGCAGCCGAAAGCGCTGTCCTCTGGGCATGTCGAAGTCCCTGATGGAGACGGAGCCCGACGTCGACTGGTACTTCGAGGGAAGGGCTGCGTCCGGCTTCTTCTTCGACTTCTTGTTCGATTTGCGAAGCGCGGAAGCATTCTCTATGGAGTACCTGTAGACGCCCATGGGCCCTTCAACTCTGGAATTCGAGGTGCGGCGAGGAGACCACAAGTCTGGGCGGGTCAACAGCGCTGGCGATTGCACGTGTATAGCAACCAGTGCACCTGTAGGGCAAGGAATCAGGGCCTCCGCTGAAGTCGGGGCTGACGGTCAGTTGCGAGTCGACCTGAAGAAAGCCCAGTGGACAGAGGTCAAGAGTCGGTCTCGTCCATGGGCAGCGTATGGCCTAGTGATAGAGAATCGGCCTCTTGCGCGCACGGTCCTGGGCTCGATTCTTGATCGATCCACTAGATTGGGGACGTCCCTTTCGAAAGAAGTTTCTCGTGCCGTCGCTGCCCTAAATTACAGATGGCGTTCTTCCAAAAGTCTTTGGTGATTTATGCGGCTCTAGACGGGGAGAAGGCGTCATGGAGATCCTAGCGTTGCGTTGACGGCCTCCTAGCGTTGCCTCAAATCCAGCAACAACAGTCTCGTCCATACCAGTCGAACGGTGCACAAGACTTTCTCGTCCTGCTCGCTCGGCGTAGAGCTGTCTCCCAGGAAGGCCATAATGTAGAACCACTGCTGTCTGAACTGGGCTCTGTGGTTTGCGCACTTACCGTTACACCGTCCAAGAGACGAGAGCAGTGCCTCGTGGAGCGCTGATCGACGGGGGTTCTTCTCGCCCTGAACTGCTCCTCGTCGGTGGGGCGGTCGATGACGGGTCGACTGAGGTAGGAAGAGGCCATCGGCTGGACGCGTCGCGACCGCAACTGGCCGCCGATGCCGGCGCCTTGCTGCTGCTGCTGCTCACCGACCGTGGTGATGGACGCTTCTGAAGCAGAGATACACTGCGCCCTGGGTTCCTCCAAGCTCAAGCAGGACGACACCCCCTCACCCGCTTCGGAATCGGAAGCTGGCACGACCGCTTTCGCTGCAACGTAGTCGTCCGCCCCGACGTAGGTGAAAACTCTTCTCGTCACCTTGTCTGTCCTGAGAACACGCACTTTTGACGAGCGTCTTTCCAACAAAACATACCCTTCATTCTTCATTCGCGTGACGTCTTCGTTGTAAGCTCTTTGAGCGACGTTCGTGCAGTTCTCGATACTTTGAAACAGTTGGAACTCTCGCTGGCAAAAGCGTTTCTCTTGCCATTTTATCACGTGTTCTTCTCGTTCTGGACCGGATCTAGAAATCCGATATTTTGTGGTTCCATAATAACATTGCAGTTGTGAGAATGTTTAACAAATTTGCTATGAGCCACAGATATTTTCCAAAGCGCTTCAAATTGCGTACTTTGCAGCTCGTAGCAACGAGGCCGATGAGGTGGACTGATCGACCGCTGCGTCAGTAGATGAAGAAATGAAGCCGCTAAAGCTTGCTGAAAGCGAGGATTTCTAGTTACATATTTGACTGGTTAACAAGACAAATCTAGCACTATATATTACCTGCACTTGAACCTGAGCCAGAAACTCTCTCTAGGCGAACTAAAATTTTAAGGTTATCAAGGGGATCAAGCACTGGGTAGTGGCCAGCGTTCATTTTAGCCAAAAATCTGATTGAGTTTACCACTTGTAGTGCACAGAGCAAATATTGTTGCCATGGCAACAGCGTAGCTAAGTTGTTGGTGTAATTCTCAATGCCACTGCCCGAGAAGTTAAATTGGTATGCTTGTTCAATGTTTTTGATCTAATAATGCACGTTTTAATTCAACATGCTGATTTGCATATTTTGAAGCGCGGTTTGTGCTGTTAAAACACATACTTTATTTGGTTAGGTGACACAGTAACTTTTGAACGCATAAATCTGTTATACTGTAATGCACCAATTCAAATTATTTTATTAAAAGCACAAACAAAAATGAGTCTCTTGCACAGAAGATTGATTACTACACATACACAGTCCGCTAAAAATGTGTTCGACGTGGCAATAATTGGCGGTGGTATTGTGGGCTGCGCCACTTCAAGGGAGTACTTGAAACGGCAGCCGAAATTAAAAATGGCGCTTGTTGAAAAGGAATCTGAATTAGGCAGCAATCTCTTGTGATTCTCCTTTAATTGAACGCCTAACTAATATTTAATAACTTATTCAGCTCAACACCAGAGCGGTAGAAACAGTGGAGTTGTCCATGCGGGCATCTACTATGCGCCTGGGTCCCTCAAAGCGAAATTATGCGTGCAAGGCATGGATTTGGCTTATGCGTGGGTTTTATTAATCTGACTACAGAAATATATTTTTAAATCATTTAGATATTTCGAAAAGCGGAAAGTCCCACATAAGAAGTGTGGCAAATTAATCGTAGCTACGAGTGATGTTGAAGTGCAGCGGTTATTGGTGAGAGAGCACCAAAAATGTGTGTTTTTTTTTTAATTTTGCTTTTCTGCTGTTTAGGATTTGTTCAGTCGAGCTCAGCAAAATGATTGTCGAGACATCAAACTACTTGAGAGCCTAAGAGAAATCCAACAAGTTGAACCCAACTGCGTTGTGAGTATTTTTTAACCGATTTCGTGTAATGTCGTCTGACCGCCATAGTGATTCACCGAAGTTCTGGTTTTCATGGCAAAATGGCGATTCATTCTCCACACACTGGAATTGTCGACTGGGGTCTGGTGACGAAATATTTCGCCGAGGATTTCCAGAATTTGAGCAGCGAATCGCGAGTTCTCACCAATTTCAGCGTCAATCATTTTTCTACTGAAAATGACTGCATTTTAATAGCGGACAAGGCTGGACGGGTAGAGATGCATTGCATGATGAGGCTTGCTCACTCATTGTTTCTACTATTTGATTAAAATTCGTTCAGATGATAAGGTCAAAATACGCTATTGTCTGTTGCGGTCTACAATCTGACACGATGGCTGAACTTTCTGGCTGTGGCGCCACTCCAAAAATCGTTCCATTCCGAGGCGAATACTTGCTGTTGAAACGGGACAAAACCGACCTTGTCAATGGGAATATTTATCCTGTGCGTAGTTATTGCTGTGCTTTGGGTTGTCTGCACTTTAGCGTGGCTTTCATATTGTTGTCTTCAGGTACCCGACCCCAGATTTCCATTTCTGGGCGTCCATTTCACACCCAGAATGAACGGTGACGTATGGCTGGGGCCGAATGCGGTGCTGGCATTCAGAAAGGAAGGCTACAGCTATTCCGAAATAGATCCGAAGGAGTTGCTCGACACAGTGCGCTTCAGGTGAGGTGACGTCATACCTGCAGGTAACAGGGCCTCCATGGCGCAACACTGAAAAGTACTGAAAACAGCAACGTTTACCCGAAAAATTCTGGGCAGGGTCTGTGATGAAAGTAGGGTTTGAAAAATGCTGGAAGTGGACCCCCAACAATGGGTATGCGTGCAACACTGCACACATACATAAAACACCAATATTAGGCTATTCTAGATTTGAATTTTTTTTACCAAACGAGTGCTGTTCTGGTTCAAGAAGCGCACTATTTTGGTGCATAGCTGCGTTTCCCCTCGAAGCCCCAATCCTATCGAAAGGCCACCCCCCCCCCCCACTCCACTCGGCTTGACCCAGTTTCCGTTCGATGTATTGTTGGTGGGTCGAGGTGTGGTCAGGTGGGGGCCATACCTGTAACTGGTGGCCAAAAAGTACCAGTATAACTAAAAAAATGGAGCTACCCCCCACTTTTTGCTCCACACCCCCCCCCCAGAATTCTGACATTTACTCCCCCCCCCACTCTTCCAGACCCGGCCCGGTTATGGTGGGGGCTAGACAGTGGGTTCAGGAAAGGGAAACCAAAGTTTCGCCTAGAAGGCAGCTAGGTCCCCACCTCTGGTTATCCGAGTTGCGATTTCAGTGGCAGCAGGCGTCTTTTTGCCAAGTACGCTTCCTTCGGCCTCGCGGAAATGTACAAGAGTGTCAGACTGAGCGCTCAAGTGCGCCAACTCCAACAATTCGTCCCAAGTCTGACTGTGAACGACGTGGGACGGTAGCTCTCTACAATATATTTTTTGAATTGTTGTTTTTATTTATCGTGACCGTTTTTTTCAGGGGCCCAAGCGGCGTTAGAGCGCAGGCCTTGGCTGAGGACGGCACCTTAGTCGACGACTTCATATTTGACATGGGTTGGTTAGGTTTGCGTGCGTGCGTGCGCCTGTATTCGGCTGGCGCACATTTTGCGCTGGGATTGGGAACTACCAAAGAAACAGTACTACACTGTTTGTTTAGCGAAGGAAGGCCCTTTGAGAGGAAAGGTTTTGAACGTCCGCAATGCGCCCTCGCCAGCGTGCACTTCTAGTCTGGCCATCGCTAGCAACATCGTCGACTTCTGCCAAAAGACGTTTGCTCTGTGACTGATGATACAGAGTCGTGGCATTGGCAACTAGCGCTGTTTCCACCACTGGCGGATCCAGGATTTTCTGACAGAGGGGGGGGGGGAGAAGGTCAATTTTTCACCACCCAAACTACACTACTATTGAGTAGACAAAAAATGACGGTATTTGTGAGCTCACTTCCAAATCAAAACGTGAGTTAGAAGAGAAGCACAGCGCCGCAGGCGAAAATTTTGCGCTTTTCAGTGCCTTAATCCAATGAAAACGTAGACATGTGGCCATTTCCCCCATGTGTTCGCCCTTCTTTCCTTCTTCTCCCCCTGATCTCTCCCCCTCCTACCCCCCCCCCCCCCCAAAATCTGAACTGACAGGAGGGGGAGACCCCCCTCTCCCCTCCGTCTGGATCCGCTAGTGGTTGCCACACGGTTTATTGCCTGTACAACAGTTCAATGGACACAGATGAGCGTGCAAAAGCCGCGCATCGACGCCACTGGCTAGTTCGATCTTTTTGATGCGATCATGGCCGCCAATAAAGACGTCAGGATGAGCAGTCCCTAAACAACACGCATGCGGTCATGTATGGCAGAATCGCAGCACAGCATCTATTTATTACCAATAGCACTCCTGCGATTGAAAAGCCCAGAGTCGTCCAGAAGATAGTGCCTGATATGTCGAGCGCCACGTTTGCAATGATCGGTCCGACGGTGCCACTACAATTGTAAAATTTTAAATTGTTAGATTTGGCGGACTTTCTCATTGGCCCAATACCCGAACAACGCTGACGCCATGACCATCGCGACAATAGGCGTTGTCGACTCCACTCTGTTTTTGTAGCCTTTGGTTCTGCAAACTTGTCATGATGAGCCGACTAGTTTTTTTTGTAGGAGCCTCACTTGAAGAAGTGGTCCATAATGCAGGGAGTGTGAACCGCCTTTCCCAGCGTGGTGAACACGGCTGCCGTTCCATAGCCGACGAAGATCAATGGCAGGCGACTGGAAGTTGACAGTACTCGTTTTTGCTTCTAGTCTATCGACATATTCTGCCTGCGAGCGTGCGATCATGGCACGTGGAATCATGCGGATGGTGGTGCTTGGGTTCAAACTTCAAAACTGTGTACAATGTGGGTAGTAACATCACATTCAAATCTGCAATTTATTTCAGTCTCTGGCGAGCGTTTACGAAAAGTTGGTGGGTTGCGAGGTCACGCGTCTTGCTTGGTGGTGGGGGGGAGGGGAGCTTATTTCCGCCCCAGCTACATGCTACGTGCGACATTTCTTAGCCCGCGCGCGCTCTCCCTTGAAATCCGTGAAAAATGACGTACTCAAGTCCGATGAGCCAGTAGAAAGCGGACGAGAGCAGCAGAGAGGCGGCCAGGACGAGCTGTTTGACTCGGCCGTCCTGGATGGCGTCGACGGGGACGCCTGCGGGCACGATCAGTAGAACGAACAGACTGGAGCCGGCTGCCAGAGCGATGCCGATGTGCAGAGCCGAGAGGCCCAACTGAAATTCTGTCGAAATTTGTATTACTGTTCGCGCAGTGCAATGGTCCGATACGCTGGTCAAGTGCTGCGGCAGCGTGGTCATGACGGCGGCGCCTCCGCAGTCGCAGGCGGCCACGACCACCAGAATGAGCAGGGCGCGCGGCGTCGTCAGCACCTTCCACTGCGTCAGCGTTCCCACCGTTAGTCGGCCACTCTCAACCGACTGCTCTACGGACCCGCTGGACTCTTGCGGGTCGACTGAAAGGGAGCGCAATTTGCAAGGCAAACTGCGCGGGAACGCACGCGCGTCCAGGTGATGTGTGACCACCTTGAGACTGAGGCTCTTGAGGCATGGCGAGGAAAGAGAGCGGCGCCATGAGAACCGCGTAAAGGGTGCCAGTGACGACGAAAGGCGCACCGTATCCGTACAGCTGAAAGCGTTGAGGCGCTTTTGTGAACTAACGCGTGCGTGCGTGCGTGCGTGCGTGCGTGCGTGCGTGCGTGCGTGCGTGCGACCGACCTCGTACAGCGCGGCGCCAAAGACGGGGCCGATTGTGAGGCCGCTGATGGCCGCCAGGTGCCCGCACGCCTGTAGGAACACGCGTGGTCGCGATTTCTAGGACTAACTTTAGGTGGTCTCGTCATATACGTACCTGAACAGTTGCAGCGTTGTCTGGAAAGTAGGTGTAAGGCGCGGGCAGCGCGTGCGAGACGGCCGCCGCCTCGAACATCGCCTGCGCGACGCGCGTGCCCAGGGACGTCGCCCCAAAGATCCACTTGCTCGAGGACAAATGCGCGAATCTGGAGACCACTTTTCAAAGTTCTGGCATAGTACCTGACAGTCACGCGACGAGAACGCACCCAAATGCCAGCGCTGCGGCCGAGCAAGCGAGCAGTCCACCGAGTACCAGCCAGCGTCTCGGCAGTAACCTCGGGCCCTGAATGTCGGCATGCACCCCTCTCTGATAGCAGCCTCTTTCACAGCAGATCAACACGCACAAACGCCGCGAAGGTGGGCACAAAGATGACGCAGAACAGCGGGTAGCAGCCGAAGACCAAGCCGACGAACCAGTTGCCGATGCCGCGAGTGTCGCACTGTCAGTTTAGTCTGCGTTTAGTAAGGGTCGTCGGTTGTGCGGATACGTTGTATATTGTACCTGTGATCAGTCAATCAATGTACTCGTCCTGTGTGGCTTGGTTTGTGGTCTGCTCAACTGTACTAACCATCTAGTGTTTGATATTCACGCACCTCCTTGGCGAAGTAGCTCATAGGCGCCGAGAAAGTGACCGCGTTGATAGTCAGCAAGAGGGTCAGTACAACCGACTTCCACAGTCGATGGCAAAACCATTGCTAAAAAGCTAGCCAGTCAGAGCCCTTCTACTAGTCCCGTATGCCCTAGTAGTGAGTCGCACCTGTTGGTCTGGGCCCGGCCTCTGTCGTCGTGTGATCTCTTCTTGGCTATCGTCAGTGGCTACGTCTTCCATGGCTTCTGTATCGTTGCCCGCGTTCGTGTTGTGTTGTTCAGCGCATTTGGCACTTTTACTCCGGCAAAGTCCAAGTGGCCAGTTTCACTCGAACCGCCCACGACGAATTGAATAGACTGCGCATGGACGCGCCATTGTGTGTCCCCCCGCGCGCGCGCGCGTCCGTCATGCAGGCACCTCGTCCGTCCAATTTATGCGTTCACCAACTGGCACTCCTCGACGAAACGCCTTTTGTGCGAGTCGCGTTGCGACGCAAACAGTGACGTACAAAATGCACTACCTACAGTAGGTGTTTGCGTTATGGAAACCAATCAAAATGAAACAGACATTTTTTGGCGTTTTCATACTTGGAGTGAGCGTGAGCAACGGATACGGCATTTCACTTGAGTAAGGGTGCGTGGGTGCGTGGAAAACGGGATCTATTGCCTAGGTCGACCCGAATTCCATAGTGCGTTGCTGATCATTGATTGGAATTCGCGAATGACAGCTATTCGTACGCGGAACACAAAATATCATTAATGTTATTGGATGGTGCTGTTTGATAATCCTGGTGAATTGCAAATCAGTTACCTCAGTAATGACTTCGTCGTTGAGGTATTTGTATCGTAATGAACGAAAGTTGTATTTTCAAATGAATCAATGTGTACCTGTATACTGTATTGCTCCCTTTCAAAGTGAAATTGAGTGACGTTGGTTTGAAGTGTGTGTGGGTGTGACAAAGTTGTTCATAGTCAGCGAGGTAGAAAAGAGAAAAGAAAGCTGTCTGAATGGAAGACGACGACGACTACATGAGCGCATCGATTCTAGCGGACGCCGAAAAGCACCGACGACCGGGAATTGTCTCCAAGGTTCGCTCCTTTCTCTTCATAGAATAATTCATTTGATTTCCGCGAGTGACTTGCGTTTGTTAGAGCGCCGCTAGACGGATCAGAATCGACGTGGAGAAGGTGGAGAACGACAGGAAGAATCGGCGACAGTCCAAGAAGGAGGAGGAGCGAGAGAAACGAGAGGAAGGCCTCAGTAAACCCGTTGGAGAGGAGTCGAAAGGTTTGCCCATAAAAATATGGAGGGGTATGAACGGAGGGGGAGGCGGAGGGGGAGGGGAACGGGGTATGAACGGAGGGGGAGGGGGAGGGGAGCAAAGGGGTATGAACGGAGGGGGAGGGGGAGGGGAAGAATCCGTCTCCAATTTGGATGGTAAGTGCGTGGAAAACGCATGGAAAACAGTTTGAACGAGTGTAACACTCGCGCGAAACGTTTCTGTCACGACCTGGACCGCATTTTCTGATTGCAGCGCTTTTCAACTGCGACGAAAAGTGGCGAACCTGCGGCTGACGCTTAGGTCACGCGTGGCAACCACGCGCGCCAACCACTATGTCAGTACGCAGACAGCGCGCGACCAAAAATAGCAGCTACCATATGAGTTCAGCTGAGCAGACATAGTTTAGTTGGAGGGGCAACAGGGTATGAACGGAGGGGAGTAGGGGACAGGGTATGAACGGAGGGGAGGGAAAAATTGAATGAAATGAGGGGGAGAGGGATTGAAAATTGTTGCGGCATCGCAGGACGAGCGCACACAAGCAAAATATGCCCGTTTTTGACGCCCCTGGCACATGTTTCTAATTTGCAGCGCTTTTCAACTTCAACTTCAACTTCAAATGCATGCTGCCCATTGGCCAGAAAGGCTGTCTGTGGACCACAGAGGTCGTTGGAACCTCATTTGTGCGGGTTATCGACGCCTTCAATCAGCACATCGTTGCGACAAATCTACAGTGTTACACTGTGTATCCGCACCGAGTTTCCCTGGGAAACGGGTGGGTACATGAAGTTGCCATGAAGTACTTCACCAATTAATTTGATTCGTACTCGTAGCTGTGGTTTTTAAAAGAAATGAAAACCCCAATTTTTTCATTGACTCTAGTGCCTGGACAGATGGCAACGTTGGGATGCATTTTGCTGTATGGAAAATCTGCAGTGACAATCAACAATTACTTCAATATTTCACTGAATGCAACGTACGTGTCGCACATGGAGAATGACCTTCAGAAAGTTCAAGAGTTCGACAAAGAAATTCACCCTTATCGAGCATGGTCCCGTGGCACACACACACACACACACACACACACACACACACGCACGCACGCACGCACGCACGCACGCACGCACGCATGCATTGCAGGAGGAGCACAGTTGGTCTCGTTGGACAACGGCTGCCTCCACCGCGGCATCATTGAGCCATTCGCCCCGCCCCCTCCATTGAGACAAATTTTCCCGCCCCTCCGTTCATACCCTGTCCCCTCCGTTCATACCCTGTTCCCTCCATTCATCGGTGTAATTCATGTAACTTGCTATTTTGGGCGCGCGCTATCCGCGTAATGACATAGTGGTTGGCGCGCCTGGCTGCTACGCGCGAACCACAGGTTCAGTACTTTTTGTTGAAGTTAAAAAGCGCTGCAAATTAGAAACATGTGCCAGGGGCGTCAAAAACGGACATATTTTGCTTGTGTGTGCTCGTCCTGCTATGCCACAACAATTTTCAATCCCTCTCCCCCTCATTTCATTCAAATTTTCCCTCCCCTCCGTTCTTCCCCTGTCCCCTCCGTTCATACCCTTTTGCCCCTCCAACTAAAACTATGTCTGCTCTGCTCAACTCATATGGTAGCTGCTATTTTTGGTGGCACGCTGTCTGCGTACTGACATAGTGGTTGGCGCGCGTGGTTGCCACGCGTGACCTAAGCGTCAGCCGCAGGTTCGCCACTTTTCGTCGCAGTTGAAAAGCGCTGCAATCAGAAAATGCGGTCCAGGTCGTGACAGAAACGTTTCGCGCGAGTGTTACACTTGTTCAAACTTTTTTCCATGCGTTTTCCACGCACTTACCATCCAAATTGGAGACGGATTCTTTTCCTCCCCTTCCCCTCCGTTCATACCCCTTTGTTCCCCTCCCCCTCCCACTTCCCCTCCGTTCATACCCCATTCCCCGCCCCCTCCCCCGACGCCTCCCCCTCCGTTCATACCCCTCCATAAAAATATCGAAAATCTGGGGTAAAATGTCGAAATGAACGGCATGTGGGGTGTAGGGGGATGGGGCACCCCACACTGGCTATAGCTTTTTCTGTGAGAGCAACCCCCTCCCCCAACTGGCGATCGCCATTTTGGATAAATTCCGGATTCGAAAACTTCCTTCCATATATTGAAAAATGTGGTAAAGTTGCTTGTTTTTGCGTCTATTTCAGTGTTGTATCACCTAAAAACACCTAAATAACGCCATTTTGGACCATGTTTTTATCCATTCTGAACGGAAAAGCACCTATTTACGCACCATTTCGGTGCAGACTTTCCGTTTTCAACACTCCCCTTCCAACATTTTTCATCCCAGAGATTTTAGACGGGATCGCTATTGCTCTAGACCACTCCCCCTCTCGACTTCCCTTACCCATTGGTTTTAAACCCAAGCTACACCAATGACGCTCGGTGTACCTTACTACGCATTGCACTGCAGGCTTTGCAATGATGTCCAAGATGGGCTACAAGCCTGGTATGGCGCTGGGAAAGCGAACACTGCCTCTTCAAGAGCCTTCTACAAGCTGCAGTGGTATTTTGTCGTGCGGCTCTTTGAAATTGAATTTGCATTTCTTTTTTCTAGAGGAACCGCAATTAAAACTGAAAGAGCCTATCAGAGTAGAGCTAAAGGCGGACAGGACGGGCCTTGGGATGGAGACGCACAAGCGTGAGAAGGTGGAGGAGTTCATGGAAAACCATCGGATTCGGTCGAATTACAGGGCGAAGCATCAGGTTGGTGCGTACGTGCGGGTCTGACGCGTAAGAATCGAGCAACGGGCAGTTGTTATTGTTGTTGTTGAAACGGCTGCAGCTGCTTCCTTGTTCTCGTTCTGTCTCGGCCTGGCGGGATGGCTTGGGGGCATAGTAGAGGTGTAACTGGCCATCGAAGCTGGGGGGGGTGAATCTGGGATTTTTCAAAAGTCGACGGGGTGACCTGCACGGCCAAATTTGATACAAATTCTCGTTTTCCAGCCTCAATAATGACCTAGAAAATGCTTCGTGTATGCTGAAAACACAGCGCCGCAGGCAAAAATTTGTGAATTTTCGGACAAAAACGCGCTTCAGTGACTAAAAATGGTCAGTTGGTTGGAGCAAAAAAAACAGCGCCGCAGGCAAAAATTGGTGATTTTTTGGCCGAAAACGCGCCCAAAGGCTCCAAAATGGTCTGTAGGTGCGTAAAATACAGCGCCGCAGGCGAAATTTTTGACATTTGGACAATGAATACTGCTCACAGGCCTGAAAAACACCTTGGGAAGTATGAGAAACACAATTTAGCCATAGGAGTAACCTGCAGTCTGTGCAGGATTGACTAAAGCTGGGGGGGGGGGGCGTGTTTGGTCCAGAATGAATCAAAATTTGGCTTAGCTAATCAGGGGGTGATTCCCCCTTGCACCCCCACCCCCCTGGACAAAAGCCTAATGATATTTAGGTGCTTTATGGTCGTATAACTCTGGCAAGCACTGAAAACACCATAATTTACTAACTTTTATCGTTTAGACGGAGAAAATCCTTTGCCAAAATTCTCGGGGTGGGGTGTTTTGGAAAGATTGTATTGTGGAGGGTACCCCCCCCCCAGTTACAGATATGCCTCATTTTGCGCTTCTTGTTTTGGACTTTGGAGTGCGTGTTTCGCTCTCCACCTCTGTACATGTTTCTACTGTGTATACGTTTAGCAAGCGCTATTGGAGCAGTTCCACGAGTCGAAGCGTTCCACGGTGCAAACCAAAAAGGTGCTGGCCGACTTGTACCGATGTCAGAAGGTCTGCCAAGAGCTGGACAGCAGGAGCGGACTGAAGCTGCCCAGAGAACCGTTCTTTTGGCCCAGGTGCTGGAGTATTGCCATTGTCTGATAACCATTGTGGCAAGCAGAAGTTGCTCTTTAGACACAAGCAGAAGTTGGGCACGGACAAGGTGGAGGTGGAGTATTTTGCGTATTTCAATGGCACCAAATGTCCCTCGTGCTATCAAGAGGAGTTCGAAGATGGCGAGGACGAGCGATTGCGACAGGTGGGCGGGCGCACTCATGTGGGGTAGGGCAAAAGCCCCAAAAGCTGGCGGGGTAGGGGTAGGGCGCCGACCGTAAAAACTGCACCTGTGGGGGGGGGGGACTATGGGGCTGCTTTGGTAGTTCTGATTTTTCTTTTCTTTAGCTCTAGCTCCGCCAGAGGGGTGAATGAGGGGGTCTTGCTGCCTGCCGCCCATGCACCTTCCTTGCGACAGCCGCACTTTGTCGCGTACGTTTGGTGCGGCAATGCTGCTATTTTCTGTCGGTTCAGCTGAACGCCTATCTGCGCGCCGAGCACTTCTACTGCGTGTGGTGCGGTACGCACTTCGAAGACGCGACGGCGCTGGCCGACTCGTGTCCTGGCGACACCGCCTGCGCGCACGAAGACCTGGACGAACTGTGATCTTGACACTGTTCTGGTTTTAAAAACCGTACGTGCCCAGGGCTCGGGGGGGGATAGATGTCTCCATATCTGCAACTGTGCATAATTTGTGTCCACGCAAATCATGAGGTACTACTTCCTGCCCTGGGGCACTATTAATTCAACCTCTCTGTATCTGGGCACTATTGGTGGTATTTGCGGTAGCTGCCTCCGATTGTGCTCATTTATTATCCGTATGCCGCATCAATTGTTGCTAGCGGAAACGTACAATAGAAACATTGGGCCGAAGACCACGCGCTCCTTGGTCCCTGTGTATGCAATCGCGACACACCACGCTAACGCGGCAGCAGACAAACACAGCATGCGCACAGTACAGTAACTGCACAGACAGCACGACACCAACAGCAAGTTGCGTGTGCTCGCAAAACGCGATAAATTAGCCACCGCGCGCCGCGTACTTCGCAGTCAATCCGTACGAGAATGTGTCTGCCCGATTTGTTTATCGAAGGGTGCACATCCAAAGTTAACGCAGTATGCATTGCGCAATGCATACAAGAAGCGCACGCATTGGCGCATAACAGTTACATAGCTATCGTGTCGCCGTGCTTGCGCGGCACGAATTGCCTCTACCAAGAACTATTTTAATTCGTGGTGAGCTGGCGTTATCGAAAACCCTTCGCTGCCTAGACGCCGCAAAAGTTCTAATCCGATATTTGTCAAGAAGAGTTGTGTTGTATGTTTTTCGCGTAGCGTCGAATCTGTCGCCTGTCGTAGCACTGCAGCACATCGGGGCCGAAGTTCACGCAGTAAAAGCGCGCGAGAGGCGACGATAAAGGGAGACCGGTCCTGACGCGTCATCATGGGCCGTTGGAACGCGAAGGAGCAGCTAACGTTGGGAGTGGAGCTCGTACGCTCGTGGAACATCGAGATGGTGGTCGCCCTCAACTTCGTCGTCTATCAGATCCGCAGCAGCTACTTGCCCACCATCGTCCGCGACAGGTACGCGCCTGCCCCCTTCTAGAGGGACCACTCGTCTGTGCTGCAGTTGGCCAAACGAGTTCGGCTCACCCGGCCAGTGTGTGTCCATTCAGTTGTTGTTGTTGGATTAGGCCAAATGATTGGGCAAAGGCCGTCAATGACCCATACTCATGATGCCTTCCCGGCTAGAGCCGCACATTTAGCCAGAGACATTTAGAAGAACGCCGTCTGTAATCTAGGGCAGCGACGGCACGAGAAAATCCGTGGAGAGGAGAGGCCTCGATCTAGTGGATCCATTAAGAATCGAACCCAGGACACTGGCGGATCCAGGATTTTGCGACAGAAGAGGGGGGAGAAGGTCAAATTTTTTTTATCGCAGTTTATTTGAAAAGTCAAGTTCTGGCCCTGGCATAGCCGTTTGCTTTGTTTGAACTATTTTCAACGCACAATAGTGAGTTGCAATATAACCACAGCGCCGCAGGCGAAAATTTTAAGCGTTTGAGTGCAAAAATCCAAGGAAAACGTAAAAATCTGCCCACTTTGCCCCTGTGCTCGTCCTTTTTTTCTTCTTCTCCCCCTGAACTCTCCCCCTCCCTCCCCCCCCAAATCTGAGCTGACAGGAGGGGGAGACCCCCCCTCTCGCCCCCTTCTGGATCCGCTAGTGACCCAGGACCGTGCGCGCAAGAAGCCGATTCTCTACCACTAGGCCATACGCTGCCCAGTGTCCTGTTAGACTCATCGATCTCAATCGAGAAGAGTTCTCGAACATGTCGTCGGCCGAGCAGAACGCGTTCATCGGGAAGACGTTCGCGACGATCCAGCAGGTGTCGGGCGCCATCAAGACTCCCGTCTCTTTCATCGTCGGCCCCCTTTACGGTGCGTTCCTTTCCCTTCATGAAATGGCGATGATTACCCGAAGCGCGCGACGCAATCGACGCCGCGCCGCAGGCAGTTTCTCCGACGAGTGGGGCCGCAAGCCGCTGCTGCTCTGGGCCGAGATGGGCGGCGTGCTGCTCTACTTCTCGTACCAGTACTTCGGCAGCTTCAGTCTCCGCGGCGGCGTCTGGAGCATCCAGTACCTCGTCGGCGCCTTGCGCGCCCTCGTCTCCGGCGAGCCGCCCATCTTCGCGGCCTACGTCAGCGACGACTTGTTCGACAGGCCGCATCTGCTCTTCGCCAGATTCGTGTCGCTCGGTCGGTGCGGCGGAATGCACTTCCGCCGTTTCCGTCTTCAATTCTCACTCAAAACCTCCAGGCGCGATCCGCGCTACCGCGGCCCTCGCGGCGTCTCTGTTCGGCGTGATCCTGTGGAGCGCGCTCTTCGCCGACCACTTCGAGGCGGCCACGTACGCGCTGCTGCTCTGCACGTCGCTCAGCGCCTTCTGCTTCTTCTACGTCCTCTTCTTCATACGGCCCATCCTGCCGCGCAACACCGACCGCACTCACTCCGCAACCGCCTCGCGGAAATCGTAATTCGTTCGTCCCGCGAGCTCAAGGAGGCAAACGCTGCTGACGACACTGGTTTCTTTTCTTTCTGTAGAAAAGGAGCGTTGGCCGTCGCGTCCGGGACGCTGCAACGTCTGTTCGGGACCATCGGCAAGGCGTTCGTTGTGCTCGTCAAGCCGAGAGTACGCTGGCGGCGCACCATCTTACTGCTCGCGATTCTGCAAACGATCATCAACGTCTCGTCAGGATACCAGGAAGAATGTCGGTGGCCATTCATTAACCTGTCCTGCACCAATCGTCAGTCACTGTTCGATTTTTATTTAGATCTCTTACGGACGTACACTCTTCTGCCGCCCTTCAGTTGGGAACCACCGGATATCGCGTCGTATCAGCTGGCGAACTCCGTTTCTCGCGAGTCTCCCTCCCCGTTGACTTCAGGAAGTGCTCGCCACGAGCCACAAAGCTGCGTTTTAGAAATCGTTGCGCAAACGGCGGGCTCGTATTTCCTGCGTCGAATTCTGCGTTTCGAATACAGCACAATCGTAATGGTTGCCAGCTTCGGGTCGGTGGGGTCGGCGCTTACCGTAGCGTTGGCGTCGTCCAGATGGCATGTGAGTGAGGCAGCCGTGGGCATATAGATTGTCTTTGCAAAGACTTTTTTCAGATCTACATCAAGGTCTTGTTTGACGGAATGTCAGCGCCCGCCGATGGAGTCTCTGCCAAACTGGTGAGCGAGCTCGTCGACCCAAATGAGGTACGTTTGTGGCGATGCGATTTTTGATTACGCATATTGCGAAGATGTAGTTTGACAAACGGATTTCCAACGATAACCGTACGACTGCAAAAGTACTGCGTGTTCAGATGATGACCAGTTCAGTTCGCATGACCCACTCAACTCAAGCCAATTTCAACCAATTATTCACACACACATTTTTTGACCGCAACTGCCATCAAATACTGTGTTCAAGAAGGCACACTCCAACCAGATGTTGCGTTCCTACGATTCCAATAGCGCGCAGGTGGGCAAGGTGTTCGCGCTGGTCGGCTTCGGCGTGGTCGCGAATGCGCTGCTGCAAGAGTTGGTCTTGAACGAGGCGTACAAGGTCGGCCTGGACACCGGCCGGCCTCAGCTGCCCTGGTACCTGCTGGCCGGCATCTGCGCAGTGGTGCTCGCCGCCTGGATACCCGGCCACTTTCTCTACGCGCGAGAAAAGGCGCACATTCGGACGCAACTGAGGGCGCGAGCCGCGTCGCGTCGCGACACGCGCGCGAAGGAATGACGAAGCGAAGATGCGTATTGCAATGTATGTTCGCGAGATGAGTAGGCGCGATCGAAATGTGGACAACACGTGATACACACATGTACATGTAGAGGTGTTTGATTGAAGCGACCTGTGCACTTCCTCAGGAGAGTGTTAGAGTGGCGTCAGTTCTTACAGATGTGTCGCAATTATTTAGTGTACTGTTCACCTGAATGCAATCTGAACCTTTGTATTGAACTGTGTTGAAGTGTCTAAAAAAGCGACGTATGGAAAAAATATCCCAAAAATACCTGGTTGAGTACGCACGTAGAGTACGATCATTTCATGTCGCGATATCTTTATTGAATATTTTGTATTGTTCATTCAAAAATACTTTGCCAACTCTGACATTCTCAAACTTTTGAACAGGATACCGGCAGCCACACCACGCTTCCCGTGTCACAGACAGGAGAGGCTCTTGACGACGACTTTGTTGCCGTTGGTCGGGTCGGTGATGAGCCACTCGTCGTTCTCGGAGCACTCGAGACTGAGCGAATCGCCATCTGCGATCACCGCGCCCGCGGCGTCCTTGGCGACCACCGAGCAGCCGGTGATGATGGCCGTGGTGCCGGGGTTGTGTATGACCGTGGACTGGCTCGAGTACGTGACGACAATCGAACCGCTGCCGGAGAAGAGGAGCTCGAGATCGGGACAGCCCTCGTCCTCGTCGACTATCGGAACGCCCACGCCGAGCCCTACGCCCGCGCCCGCTCCGATCGCGATAGCGGCGGTGGCGGCGGCGCGCAGCTCGCCCAAATAGCGCTCGTACTCGTCGTAGCAGGGCGCCGTCAAGTTCTCCGCCAGATTCTCCGCCACATCGCAGATCTCGACCAGGAAATGACCGTCGCTGAACACGCGCCAACACGGGAACTCGGAGGTTTTCTTTCTCAAACTCACAGCTCGCCGTATCGGATGTCGTGCACGCGCTCCTGCCGGTGCAGCACGACCGAGCCGGTCTCGTGACTGAGCGAGCGTGTGAAGCACTCGTCCAGTTCCAGCACCTCACTCGTGCGGCACTCCAGGTGCGGAATCCGCTGTCCTTTCTGAATTAATTTGTTCTTTGGTCATGTCATGAGATACCTACCTAACTGACACGGGCCATCTGAATCACACACTCTCGATCCTCTGCGGTTTCTCGGCACTGTTTGCGGCCAATGAATGTGCGAGACGTAGCTGTTCTCGTTGTCTTCGTCGCAGCCGCTGAACAGCGGAATCTGAATTTGTGGAACGCACCGTTTATTATTTTTTTGGAAAAAGAAAACAACAAAGGACTCTGCTTTGTTAAAAGAACTGTACGAAACGAACCAAGCAGACGGCTGGTTCGACGCGCCTGCAGACTTGCTCGAGATCCTTCGTCTCTTTTCGGACGTTCAAAATGAAAATGGCGGTGTCGTTGCCACCACAAAGCGACGAACTGGCTTCCGTGTAGCGGCGCGGAATCTTCTGTTCACGGGATTTTGAAAGCGTCCGATCCGGCTTTGATCCTGCTGCTAGTTGTTGCGTCCGTCGCCGTTCAGAAAGCTCCGTCGAAGTAGGATGGCGATGGCGGTGCTCGCGTCTGACTTTCCGTTGAGATTGTGGTCTGTCTCTGCTGATGGAGCCATGTTGGTGGGGAACGTGGACGCGACGTGAGTCTGGGACGGCATACGTTCGTCTCGCAGGATAAATCTGATGAGCGGTGCTGGTCGGGAGTAGCAGGCAGACTGCAGCTACAGCGGTTGCGAGACAGAACCCGGCCAGCATGACCATTTGGTTCCGCATGTCTCCTCTACAGGCGTGATGGAAATAACTGTGGCGAGCTGGTTCTCGCGATCATGGCTTTAAACTGGGGCGCGAGGGATCAGCGGCGTGCGTGGGTGACTGATGACAGCGGTCGGGACGTCACATCGACGCTGCCGCCGCAGACGCGGCGGAACAACTTTCGTACGCCGATTGCCTCTTACGCAAGCGACACCGCCCGACGCCCCTCCCCAAATAGCAAAACTCGCGGCCGTCTTCCGGATGACGCCTCCCACAACTGCTACTGTAGACGTAATCGCCGAACACCTTGCAAACAGAGAGTTTTGAGGTGTTGTGGTCTCGACGAAAACTGATACCGAACGTTTGCGACTGTGACGAGCGCCAACGTTGCTCGGCGCAAGCAAAACGAGTCTTGCGTAGAACCGGGGGAGGGGGTGGGTATTCCTATCGGTCGATTCTCTTGACGTTTTTGCGAATGCGAAGGCTGGGCAGGCAGGGCTCGCCAGGCCGACCTACCTAAACGGTTACGCATTGGAACCAAAACGCATAGCACACAAAATATCGTATTTATTCGAGTTCAGAGCACGCAGCCGGTTCAGCAGCCGGTCGCGTTGTGTGCCTGCGCACCGCGACGGCCAGCAGGTGCCAGGCGGGCGCAACATGGCCCCGAGTGGAATGCGTGGACGCACGCCTGAGATCTGAGAATCCAGTTGTCATCACATTACAGGTACAATGTAGTAGGACATGGACAGCTGAAATCGTACATGACAGACATACGGTCGCACCAAAATATCACTGGACGCAGCGGACGCTTCGACTATCAAATGAGTTCATGCGTTTGCGAATTTCGGTTTCGGTGGCAGGAACTGAAGAGGGCTTCGCTTTGCCAAGATGGGCGAGACTCCGAACTACTTCCTGTTCGAGCACGCGGTCGGCTACGCGCTGTTCCACGTCAAGGAGATGGAGGACATCGCCCGGTTCTCTTCTCAGGTGCTTTTGTTTACCGCAGTCGTTCGTCGCCCCATTTGGTCGGGTACTTTGACCGCGACAAACTGCTCGTAGGTGGAGACGTCGGTGACGGAGCTGGCGCGCTTCGGCTCGGTGGTCAAGCTGCACGCGTTCACGCCGTTTGCCAACGCCGAGGCGGCGCTCGCCAACTGCAACGCCGTCACCGAAGGCACGCGCATTTGCAATGGGGGGTCGGGGAGTTGTTGGCCGCGTCCTAGGGGTTTCTCTCTGCGTCGTTCCAGGGATCGTGCACGAGGACCTGTTGTCCTTCCTGCAGAGCCATCTGCCGCAGGAGAAGAAGGGCGCCAAGACGGCGCTGGGCGTGCTCGAGCCGAAATTGGCGTCTGCGATCGGCGAGGCGTTGCCCCATGTCCGCTGCAGCTTCAGTGGCGTCGTGCCGGAAGTGCTGCGCGGCATCCGCCTCCACTGGGCGGCGCTGGTCAAGGGACTGCCGCACGCGCAGGCGCTGGGCAAGGCGCAGCTGGGTCTGGGCCACAGCTACTCCAGGGGAAAGGTACGCGACTGCTAGCGGCGGCGACGCTAGCGCAACGGAAGCGTGGCGCAAAGTCTGTAGGTGAAATTCAACGTGAACCGCGTCGACAACATGGTGATCCAGGGCATCGCGCTGCTCGACCAGCTCGACAAGGACATCAACACGTTCGGCATGCGCATCCGCGAGTGGTGCGCGCGCTTTGAAAATTAAAATCCACATCTAAAATGGCAATTCGGTTCAGGTACTCGTACCACTTCCCGGAGCTGTACCGCATCGTCTCCGACCAGTACAAGTACGTGCGCTGCGCCAGTGTCATCAAGGACCGCAAGAATCCACCCGAGGATTTGCTGGAGAAACTCACCGGTTCGTGTGGGGGTTGCAAGCCGGTTCCATGCTCAGCTCTGGTTGGGGCGCGTTTGGTCTAGTGGTAGAGAATAGGTATCGATGCGCGCACCGTTCCGGGTTCGATTCTTGATGGATCCACTAACAAGGACTTCCCTTTTCTCGTACTGTCGCTCCCTAGACTGCAGATGGCGTTCTTCCGAATGTCTCTTTGGCCGCTCTCGTGCTTAGTGCCTCTAGACAGGAAGGCGTCATGTAGATGGGTATGCTAAGTCGGTGGGGTGACCTGCACAGCCAAATTTGATACAATTTCTCATGTTCCAGCCTCAATAATGACCTAGAAAATGGTTCATGTATGCTGAAAACACAGTCGCAGGAAAAATGTGGTGAATTTTTGGCCGAAAATCATACCTGTAAACCGGGTCTGGAAGAGTGGGGGGAGTAAATGGCCGAATTCTGGGGGGGGGGGGTGTCTGGAGCAAAAAGTGGGGGGGGTAGCTGGCCAATTTTTGATTTATACTTGGACTTTTTGATCAAAAATGGGTATAAATAGGGTCTAAACAGTGTTATTTAGCTGTTTTATGGTCATAACTCTGAAAAGCACTGAAATGCACCAGCATTAACTCACTTTTATCGTTTTAGACCGAGTGAAAATCCCTTGGGAAAATTCTGGGGGGGGGGGGGTTGGGGGGTGGTTGAAAAAATTCTGCGCCCCCCCCCCCAGTTACAGGTGTGCCGAAAATGCGTTTGAAAGACACCAAAATGGTCGGTAGGTGCGTAAAATACAGCGCCTCAGGCGAAATTTTCGATATTTGGACAATAAATACTGTTCACAGGCCTGAAAAGCACCTTGGGAAGAAGTACGAAAACACATCCAGCCATGGGGTAACCTGCAATGAGTGCAGTTTTGACCAAAGCTGGGGGGGTGGTCCTACTTTTCGTGCAGAATTGACCGAAGCTTGGGGGGGGGGGGTGACGGTACCTACACACACTACCCAGTTACACCAATGCGCAGAGGTGGTGGGCTCGGAGGCGACTGCGAGCGAGGTGATCGAGGCGGGCAAGATGTCGATGGGCATGGACATCTCGCCCATGGACCTGATCAACATCGAGCGCTTCGCCGAGCGCATGATCCACCTGATCGAGTACCGCCACCGCCTGCACGCCTACATCAAGGAGCGCATGCACTCCTGCGCGCCCAACCTGGCGACGCTCATCGGAGAGCAGGTCTGCTGCCCTCCTGTCCCTGCGTGCGTACGTGCGTGCGTGGAGGAAGAGCGTGGTGTGGTGGTGACACAGGTGGGCGCTCGCCTGATCTCTCACGCGGGCAGTCTGACGAGTCTGGCCAAGTACCCCGCCTCGACCGTCCAGATCCTGGGCGCGGAGAAGGCGCTCTTCCGCGCGCTCAAGACCAGAGGTGAGTCTCCTGTCAGTCGCCGTCACTCCGGCTGGGTGTGGTCAACCACCCCCACTGGGTTTCATTTTCCAAAATCTCGAGCGAAATTAGGTAAAAATGGCAAAAGTCGTGCATGCGGCGCTGTTTTTTTTTGCATATTGAGCTATCTATATAGCGGACGTAGAGATCGCGTCCAGATTATATTTTGAGCCATTTTTATCCGAAACTGCCCAAAATCCGCCCGGCCCCAAGCCAAATGTCCATGGGTTTCGCTCGTAGGCAACACGCCCAAGTACGGTCTGCTGTTCCACTCGACGTTCATCGGACGGGCGGCGGCGAAGAACAAGGGCCGCATCAGTCGCTACCTGGCCAACAAGTGCTCGATCGCCTCGCGCATCGACTGCTTCATGGAGGAGCCCCTGGACGTCTTCGGCACCGCGCTCAAGCAGCAGGCGCGTGTCAAGCACCCCCCATGCCCCCCATGCCCCCTCTTCAGACGACGGACGATTCGCGCCCACGTTTCAGGTGGAGGACCGTCTGAAGTACTTTGAGAGCGGCGAGAAGACCCGACCCAACAGCGAGGTCATGAAAGAGGCCTCAGAAGAGGCTTCCGCAGCGCAGGTAGTGCGAACTACTGACCTGCCCCCCCCCACAGCGCCATGCCCCCCCCCGGGGGGGGGGGGGAGGCGTCCCACTGCCCCCTCCCCCAACCCACAAAACGTCCCTTTCCGCACGTTTGTTGTATACGTTTGCTGTCTGCATCGCAAATCGACCAAGAAGTGCCAGAATTGAGGAGGAATGATGCACTGAAGCAAGCAAGCACCAAGCAGGAATGATGCACTGAATTGCCGGTGTGGGTGCTTGTAGGCGAAGCAGGCGAAGCGACGCAAGAAGAAGGCCAAGAAGGAGAAGGTCAAGGAGGAGCTGGAGGAGAGCGTCCTCGCCGACGAGTCCATGGAGGCTCTGGTAGTGTGCCCTGTGTGTGCGTGTCTTTGTTTGTTTGTTTGTTTGTGTGTGGGCCCATTCTGTGATCGCGGGGGCCTTTCTCTGGCCACTATCGACTGCTGCTAGTGCGAGATGAGCACCCAGTCAGCCCGATCCTGGGGTGCTGGCTCCCCTAAGGCGATGGAATTGTCGCTGCCACCGGGTTGGTTCCGCTGGCCGGCAGGGACGCCCCAGGACGTACAGCTGCTCCCAGAGGAGACCAACCTGCTGTCCAGACCGCTCCCACCATATGTCCCAGTGTGTGTGTGCGTGTGCGTATGTGCGTGCGTGCGTGCGCGTATGTGCGTGCGTGCGTGCGTGCGTGTCGGGCGGCATCGCTTCCAATCGACTGTCGCTGTTGCAGGAGACGCCAAAGTCGGAGAGGAAGAGGAAGAAGCGCAAGCTGGAGCAGGCCGAGGAGGAAGCAGCGCCGGCCGAGACGGAGGAGGCGGTAGCCGCGGAGGACGCCGACGACTCTCCCAAGAAGAAGAAAAAGAAGCGCAAGAGCAAAGCCGCTGAGGCCGAAGCATAGCGTGAATGGCAGCGCAATTGGAATCTTGTTCTGTTGTTGAGAGCCGAGAGCGGTGTTGATTCCTTGAAGATAGATTCACAGTTGAGTACCCGACACGACGCTACGGGGACGTGGATCGTAGCGGCGACGACACAGACGATAGTAGTGTCGGCGAGCTTGGAAGTGGTCGACGCGTACAATGGGAGAATGGACCGTTTGCAGTGGCCGATCCAGAAATGTATTCGTAGGGGGCGGGGCGGAATTTTTGCTGAAGGGGACACCGTTGCAAGGTTGTGGCTGATGGGTCGTTCATGCTGTGGTTCGCGCACTTCCATATTTGCCTAAAAATGGGGCCGCAGACGAAAACAGATTTTGGACACTCAAAAAGCGCTTCTGCCGAGACCAATGCGTCCGCTAAGCGCATTTCTTCCCCCAGCCCCACCGCCGCCCTACAATTTTCCGATCGCGGAGGGGAATTGTTCCGTTCCCCTTCTCCTGGATGCGCCGCCACTGCCATTTAGCTTACGGTGGCACGATGTTGAACTGCACACGGCTTTTGCGCTCGAAGAGCGACCCGAATTAGAGAGAGTACGATAATACTGCCGGGCTGGTCAAGGAATAACAGGGTTAGAAGATTCCGCTACGGTCGGACTGCAGGTTGCGCAACAACACTGTGTGAAGAGTGTCTGCACAGCTCGTACGACAAGGTAAAAATTCTTGTTACAGTGTTCAGTTATATTAGAACCAGAGAAAATGGACACCCAGCAGTTTGCCGTGGCCTGCCAGACAACCAACGTCCCCATGCACCCTTGCGAGTATTGCAGCCCTGCTTTGTTTGCTCAACGCGTCTAGCAAGCGGAGATTTTCTTGATAAGAAAGTGGGAATCTCTTCCCACTCCCATCCAGGCGCTAAAGTACCGGCGACAGCAGCCATAAAGCCACCCACACTTTCGCTTGCCATACGTGCGCGCGCAAACCTCAGCACAGTAGTTTGCACAAGAAAAACATTACAATTAAACAGAAATACAAAAATGGCGCAACAGTATGATTACGTCGTCATCGGAATCGGAGGCATCGGAAGCGGCGCCCTGTACTGGCTGTCAAAAATGGCGCCGAATTCCAGTGGGAATTTGGATTTTTCTATTTTGATGGAAAAATAAATTGTGTACCTATTCAGAAATTCTCGGCATAGAGCAGTTCCAGCTGGGACACAAAAACGGCGGCTCGCAGGACTGGTCCCGCATTGTGTAAGTAAATTTAAAATAATTTAAGCTTTCATTGTGATGAATTTTCCATTTTAGGCGGAAATCGCTACCACCCGTGTCTGTGTCGCACTTGTACAAGGGGTTGACGTCGCAGTTCGACGATGTGTCAGAAGTTTTCACTTCAAAATTTAGAAGAATTGTACCGTATTTTCTTTTTAAATCGTAGGTGGCGTACTATTGAAGAGGACAGCGGCTTGAAGCTTATCACTCGCTGCGGTGGTCTGTATTTCACCGACTCAAACTCAGATTTGGCCTTTTATGAAGACTCGAAAGAACTTATGAAAAACGTAAAGTTGTTGTATTGTATACCATAAGATTTCTAAACTTCAAAAAATTGCAGGGCGTGCCCAAAGGTTGCGTGGCGATGACGGCTGCAGAAATGAACTCTCGTTGGTCAGGAGCCATCACCGTAGACAGCAGTGCGACGGGTAAAAAAAATTCGAGCGAATTAAAAAAAATCGAAAACAGACAGAGATTTGTTGCTTATAATCATTTCAGGAGTTTACGAGGCAGACGCGGGGCTTGTCGACGCCGCGCTCGCCAACGCGGCGCATCAACAGGTGACCACATTTTTTTGCGAAATGTAAACATTTTGAATTTTATATGGGTTAAATTTCTCAAGGCTTACACTGAAGCCCATAGTGCTTCAACGGATTTATTAAGTAAGTGTCGTGTTACCAGGACAGCCTCAAATGCTCACAAATATGTCTTGCGAATGTATTCAGTGCGCCGTACGGAACGGTGCAAGCATCATTGAGAACTGCAAGGTTTATGGATTGGTGAAGAACGAAGACGGCAAGACCCAGGTACTGTATATGTACCGTAGTAAAATATTTGTCGACGCTTACAATATTTTCCAAATATTTTTAGATCAACACCAGTAAAGGTGCCATTGTCGCTGGAAAGGTGATAGTCACCAGCGGAGCGTGGACCAATAACGTGATTCGGTCACTTGGTGAGTTGTTCAATTAATTATTTTGTTTAATCCGTTTTACTTTTTTTGTTTCGTTTAGGGCTTGAAGTGCCAGTAATAGTCACGCAAGAGAACGTCACTTATTTTTCGACTCCCTACCTGAAAGAGTATTCGGCCGCCAAGTAATGATTTCAATATTTTATTAACGAAAAACATACCAATTTGTGCTCAACGTCACGTGTTTAGCTTCCCAATCATCATCTATCCCGGACCCCACTGCAGCGTGTATTCCTTACCGGTTTATGGCGTCGCTGCGTTCAAAATCGGTTTGGACGCCGCGGGACCGATTACTACTGGTGACACGAGGTGTGTTGCATCCTGTTAAAATTTTGCGAAATTAATTTAAATTTTTACATTATTTTGAGGAACTTTATTCCCGACGTCAAGCGTGAAGAGTACTTGAAGCGCTGGATGGGGCGCTACATGCCAAAAGTTGGATTCTAAGCTGACGAATTATTTTTAAATTATTAATTTTTGGTTTAGGCTTTGGGTCCTGTTATGGAGACTAAGACTTGCCTGTACACCATGACAAAAGACCGCAACTATGTGATAGATGGCTTGGCGAAACAAGGCTACCCGAATATTTTTATCTGTGTCGGCGCTGGTCACGCGTTCAAGTGAGGAAGTGTACCTATGGAAGAATGATTTTAACTACGTACCATATCTTTTAAGATGCTAACGTAAAGGTTTGCTTTTAAGAAACGTGCTACAATTTAATTTTTCTAACAAAAACTGGCTACTATGTGTGTGTTCTGCATCACTTCCGTGTACAGCTGCGTAGTAGAGTCACGGGCAGAGTACGTCTACAGTACCTATACCTGTGTGGCATGTTACATCTCAATCAATCTTCTTGCAGCAGCGCGTCGCTTTGTAGATTCGCTCCAGTGCTGGGCAAGGTGCTGTCCGAGATGGCGGTGAAGGGCAAGTCGGACGCGGACGTGTCCGCCTTCCGCTTCGACCGACCTGCCGTCACCGACCCCAACTACCCCTTCTGGCGCGATGAGAGCCTCGTCGCCAAGATTTAGACCTCTCCCCCCCCCCCAACAATCGGCAGAATGTTTCAACGATCGGCGATCGTAAAAAAAAAAATAGCGAATCGATTTGCCTCGGTGGGTGGGCCTCAGGACAGTCCTGCACTGCTGCACACAAAGCGAGCGCACAACGATATTCTGTGGCATATGGTTCGCAAAGTTGGTATAGATTGAAACCAGTATGCAATGTAGCGATGAAGCGCCCTTGCACTACAGTCCAACAGTTCCAATAGTGCCGCATGGGGGCACTCACTGGTTTTTTCAATTTGTCTGTGCAATTCCCATAATAAAAACTGAATGGTACAAGTCAATTGCTCAGTAACGCCATCTGCGATCGCTCTTGGAACTGTAATAGTTCGGCAGCACGACGTCGTCTACACTATGACGTCATCGGTCGTTTCTCTTTTACCAATGACGTCATCAGACGTCACCTCGTCTTCCTTGATGTACAGCCGCACCATGTTGGTGAACTCGGCGACGTCTATATGGCCGCTGGAGTCGATGTCCGCCTCCAGAAAGACCTGTGGGAACAGAAAATTAAAAACAAAAAACCAGCAATCATCAAAATCATAGCACTTTTTTCACTATCTGCGGATCGTGAATGCCGCCGATCTCGGCGAGCACGGAGCCGAACTCCTCTTCGGTGATCACTCCGCTGCCGCTCTGCGCGTGGTCAAATTTCACTCGCTTCAATTTTCTCTTTCGAATTCACAATCATGAATTCACAATCTTCTATACCTTATCGAAGACGTCGAAGCAGGCGCGGACGAAGGAGTTGAACTTGGCCTGCTGGTCGGTCATGCGCTTCATGAGCTGGCAGAACTCGGAAAAGTCCAGCTCTCCGTCGCTGTCGCCGTCCACCGAGGCCATCTGATCCGAGAGGGCGGCCGGCTCGATTTGAAGGCCCAACGTCGAGGCGGCGCGGCCGATCTCCCCAACAGAGATGGTGCCGCTGTAGTCTGAACATCGGCCGGGCAGAGTGAGCATGCACCGGCGCGCGCGCGCATGCACGCACGCACGCAAGCACGCACGCACGCACTCACACACGCACGCACGCACGCACGCACGCACGCACGCACGCACGCACGCACGCACGCACACACGCAGGCACGCCACGCACGCACGCACGCACGCACGCACGCACGCACGGCACGCACGCACGCACGCACGCACGCACGCACGCACGGCACGCACGCACGCAGGCACGCACGCACGCACGCACGTAGGCACGCACGCACGCACGCACGCACGCACGCACGCACGCACGGCTTCCTCACCCTCGTCCAGCATTCTGAAGACATTGCCGTACTCGACCAAATCTTTGTCGGAGTAGGTCTGGCGGACTCTCAGCTCATCGACCGCCGCCTGCAGGCGGCTCTCGGCGTTCTCCGCCCTGCCCTTCTTGTTCGTCCGATCCTTCTTCCAGAACTGCACTCGGCTACTGGAGACGTTATCCATCGGCTGCGACTGAAACGACGCGCACGTTGCGCTACAGCGATAATTTATGGTGTCGCTACAGTACCTACTACGTTAATTGTAAGCAGAGCCTCTCGGACTCTCTCGGAGAAATCGTATCGAGGTATCGATGCACAGAGCAGGCGCTACAGCCAGGTGTATAGGTACATCTATTGGAGGGGCCGCGCTAAATGAAAGTCTAATTGAAGGGCTGTGAGTGTGACCTGCTGACTTTTATCGCAAGGCTTCTCTGATCTTGAAGCTCATCGATTCGTGTGCTCGCACTAACTCATGTGCTTCTCACACACGTCATCATTGTTATGACAATGAAGCGGCGTGAAGAACTGAAAACAACCGCGCGTTTTAACTTCAAGTGCTCTAGGGTCTATGGAGGGAGTGTAATTACAGGGGTTCTAAATAGGGGGGGGGGGCAGTTGTAGTGGAGCTTACGGTGGTGTATACATACAGACATTAACATGGCCGTATACGCCGCTGTGTGTCAAAGATCACTGCCCTTATTCGCAGCGTAGCCCCGAGTACACTAGAAAACAACAATCGAACATTTGCCAGTGCAAGTCCATACGTACACGTTCACTGCGCTGCGCGCTTTGAGAACGCTACACAATCACACACAGTTCTCAAGCCTTCCTTTAAAATATTGCTTTAAAATATTCCTTTAAAATACTTTAAAAAGTACCCTTCACTCCGCTGTCAGTGCGCACTTCATGAGCAGCTCATCGCACACGCTCTACTGAACAACGCCAGTGCACCTCCTCTCTCGATTTCGATCGATAAGTGCCCCACCTCTCAGGCATTGTCACTGTCTCCCACTTACTGCCTGCCCAGTGAGGGCCGCACGCACTTTCTTTGGTCACGCGAGGTGACCGATCGAGAGTGGTTTAGAAGACGCAAATATACCGGGACGCTGGTCACGCGACGCAAAGTGTTCGTTTCACAGGTGTGCGCAGTGGTTTTTAAAAAGAACACCGAAGTATCTACACACGCACATAAGGATGCACCACTGACTGCACTGATCATGGAAAATGAGTGGTCAGTTAGCGACTGCGCCAGGTGTGGTGGGCGGAAAAGGATTGTAAAGGGGAAATGAAACGCGGCTGACGGAAAGAGAGAAAGGGTAGTAATTAGAGTGAATTGTTTAGTACGTTTGGAGTGAAGCGATGCGGTCATGCAATGATTGAAAAGCCAACGGACGGAAGGCAAGACGAATGTCGAGATTGATCCATGCTCAATGCCTGTACATGCATGTACCAACGCGCCTTCCTACAGTGTGAACGGCGTACCTACCTACAGTATGTATGCGCTTGTAGTTCAAGCTTTTGGCGTGATCTATTTACAGCGCAGTGTTTTTGTTGCGACATGTGTAGGGCATCAAAATTGGGGTTCAACAACATTTAAACATCAGACCACAACCTCAGATAGTTGAGCTTCGGTGGATGGTAGATCAAAGAGCCGAGAAAGATGACGACTGAAGCGCACCGATTTCGCTTTGGCACTTTCAATTGCGTTGACAACTTTCTCTCTTGTCGTGTATTCTACCTGACTCTAAAAGATTCACATGTAATGCCCATGCAGCGTCAGTTAGTTTTTTTTTAATTTAAGTTTTTTTGCTGATCTTTGCAAGCGTAAACAACTTTACAGACCATTTGACATACAGACATACAGGAAATCATCAGAACACCAGACAAACACACGTTCGCAACAACATCACCATTTTTAGCAAACTTCTTTGTCACTCATGACACTCTTTTGAATTGGACGAGAACAGACCTTACATCAATAACGACTTGATCACTCAGTGAGAATGTCACTTCAGTGAGCATTCCATTTCTGCGCAGATTACTAGCAAACTGATGTCTAATCAGCATGACCAATCAAAAACCCAGATTGAATCGTGTCTGCAACAAATTCAAACCGCTAACATACAGTAATATTGTATGAATTATTGATCATGGGGAGCGGGTTTGTTTCGGCTCTGTCAATGTGCCAAGTGCAGTAAGAGTAAGACTCGCAGCCGCTGACAATGTGTCAGATGCAACCTGCCCCGTTCAACATGCCATCATCAATTGTCACTTCCATTACGAGCGGATTGCGCAAGCCACTTGTATTGCTGTAACTACGCTAGTCGATGTGCGGTTGCCCTATTCAGCACCAAAAGTAAAAGAAAATTAACTGGTTTCTACAAAATGACAGAGCTCGTAAACTCTATTACCTTGCCCACGCTTCACTATGAGGCAAGTGCCACGCACCATATCTATTGTCTCCAAACGATACGCTTGACAATTGATATTTCCTGGCAATTTGGTTTTTCCATTTGTAGACCGCCGCCCACGTCTCACTGTTGGTGGAGCTTTTCCTGCTAGCGATACGCTTTGCGTGCCTCCTTTTTGGCTTGCCGACGCTTTCTAGGTAAATTTGATGTTTTGACGCCTACTGTTCGGTATTAAACAACCAATTACCAAATACCGTACAGTCAAATACCGCCGCCAAATACCCTGTGTTTCAAGTATATTCTAGCACATGTAAGAAGGCACAATGAACGCACCCCCTCCAAAGAACGCCCAGGGAAGAGGGCAATGAGAAAAATGAATGCCCACTCTCTAATGAAACGCACAGGGTCGAGCTTTAGAACACAATTTGCAAACATGCTTGTCAAAACAGGTATCCCAGCACTGCAATCGCCTTTTTTTCACAACTCTTCAATTGTCACGCAGTATTCTATACGTTTGGGTCCTGTATATTGCCTGTCCACTCCAGAACAGCTTTTGTTTAGACTCTGCAGAAAGCGATTTGCACCAATAAACGTATAATTTTCAAGTTTACTTCACGATTGTTAGGTCTGCACAGCATTGTTGCAACGTCATTTAGTGGTTGAATTTATAAACGCCTCCCCCACCCCTCCAATGAACGCCTATGGTAGGGGTTTGGGTTGAAAAAATGAACGTCCAGGGCGTTCATTGGGGGATTAATGGCACAGTGTACCTACTCTGTGTTTCAAGCAATTGTGTTTCAAGTGGCAGTCAATTTCAACCTGCCAGTAGCAGAAACGTCTCCCATTTATTGGGAGACGTCTCCCTACTACTACAACATTTTTGCACATGTAAGGCACATGCCGCAGCATTGGAACCGCCTATGTACCTTGTGTGACACTACAAGAAAAGGGCGCGATACACGAAGAAAAAATATGTTGACAAACTATTGTAATGTCAACCTCCCGGACCCAGGCGGGGCACTATTGGAGGCAGGGACTTGGGGGTACTACTACTGGAGGATGTGCGGTGCCGGTGCAGTATGCAGCAGTTCGTTTTCTATGCAGATCCTTTTTGTGGTTGTCTCTACCAGTCGAACTTTTTACTATCTTGGGTGCTTTTGTTGGACTGAGAATCCAGGACAGGCGCTGCATTTTTCCCAGACTATTGTTTCAGGTACTGTGTGCGAAATTGTGTGGGTGTCTCAACTCAAACTGCGCTTATCGCTAACAGTTTTGCGTAATTGAAACCGATCTTAGGCAATCAACACAATGTTGATGATAATAACCGCCTCAGTGCTACTGGCGGTGTCGATTCAGCCAAAAGGACGCGAACAAGGTGATTTCAAGTGTAATTCAAGTGATTACCTAGAACTGTAATGAGAATTTGCTGTAATCTCTATTTCCAGACCATTCCAATGGCTTGGTAGCGATTTGTCTCATGATAACCGCCGCCCTGGAATTCTGCTTCTATTTGTTCTTGAAGCGAGCGACCGGAGAATTCGCGACAAGTCGTGACGGATATGGTTTCGGATTTGAAAATTCAAACACTTCCAACACGTAGGCTACTAAGAATTTGCGATTTCTATCAACGCAGTCATTGGAATATAACGCTACTGTCCTAGCCCGAGAAATGTCACTGTGCTGCGTGAACAAATCGCTACGTGGCAAAAAAGGGTTTTGTTCAAAGCAAAATACAGGGTATGTAGTATGTACAAGGTGGCCCACGTATTATGTAATGTAGTCAGTACTGTGTGTGCTCCTCCGCGTTTGTTTATTTGACAACGACAATGTGATGTGCCACGTTGCTGTTTGTACGCTCATCCAGGTTTCTTTTGAGTTGCGATTTACACTTTGTCGCGCGCTGTGTGTCGAACTTTGATGTATGTGTGTGTGTTCAAAGTTTCAGTCAAATCTGACGAGGGAATGATATTTTATTCATCTATTCACCAAATCATTGACTTTTAAAGTTTCCAGTGTCTACAGCAATGCATTTGACGCACCCATCCGCGTCATAACAACCCAGATTGGAGTACACAAATCGAAGCGACAGAAGGTAATTTGTGCAGCGTTTCACTGTCTGGACCGTGGTGGGCCTTGTTCGACCCCGCCCAGCAGCTGCCCCTCCGTCCCAACTGCACGAAGCGTGGCGCCCAGCCGCTCGGCTCGCTGCTGCACTCGCGCACTGGGGGCCAGCAGAGCTCGGCGCAGTCGCTGCTCACCGCCTGCCACCAGTACGACCCCAGCAAGCGACTCGCCGCCGCCGCCGACGCCATGCGGCACGTCTACTTCAACGAGTTGCGCCACTGCAACAGCAAGAATCCAGTGATGGGAGAAAAGCCCCCCATCGATATAGGACAGGATGAGAACCAGTGGCGTAGCCAGGACTTGATTTCGGGAGGGGAAGTCCAATTTCGGCCAAATTCTCAATTTTGCAACAGGGGGGACCCTGTCGAATTTTTTGGACATTGTGCCATTTCGGCTGGGGAAGCATTAGACACTCTCTCATCCAATCTGTTTACACGCTTTGCGCTCGTTTGTCTGACTACATTCACACCAAAACGTTAGCAATGTTGTCAAAACGGTTGATTTCCGTGCTCAAAATAGCGCCGCAGGCAAATTTTTTAGAGTAGGGTAACGAACTTTCACGGTTTTTAATGCAAAACAATGCGGCGCAGGCAAAAATTTGGCTCTTTAGTGTCGTTTTCATCATTATTTGCATTGAAATTGGAAAAATGCCCAGATTGGCACTTTTGCAACAGAGGGTACCAAGTTAAAAAATTTTAGCTTCGGAGAATTTCGGGGGGGGGGGGGGGGTTCCCCCCCTTCCCCCCCCCCCTTGGCTACGCCACTGATGAGAACATGCATCCGCATGCCCTTGTAACTATGTAAATACTTTCAAACTGCAACACCAAGACATGGACTACAAAAAATCTATTGGAATGCCCTGTCCGTGTCGCGAATACCATGTCAGCTGCTAAAGACAGGAGTGTTGCCGCGTTGTCTGCACTATTGCTTGTTGCTAGAATTAATCTGTAGCATGAGCTGAAAGCGAAGAAAAAGGGCTATTTTTAAAAGGTAACTAGTATGTAATTGTTATTTTGAAATAGTTCAGTGAGTTCAGTGGGCCGCCTCAGGCTAAGCAAAAGCCTAAGCTTAGGCTTAGGTTTACATTTAGGCTTATATTTAGGCTCTTGCTTAGTCTAAGGCTTTTGCTTGGCACACTGGCCCACTGCACTTAGTAAACCATTTCATTACAGTAAAAAGTAAGGATTACGAATTACCTTTTACTAATAGCCAGAAAAAAGGGGAATACCCGATCCATGTGAACCATGTGAACCATGTGAACCATGTGAACGAGAGCATCGTTATTTCGGTGCGACATTTTTTCTACGGTCTCTCCGTCGAAGGCTTTTAGTAATAATACTGATTTTGTTTTGCGTCTGTTCTTTATATCAATTGATAATTAAATTAATTATATATTGTTTAATTTTTAGCATCGTCTGGTTTTATTATTTTAATTGTAGCGTTTCCTGTGAACTACCATGTGAACGATCCCATCCCTGCTCTATTTAGCAGATCGCATCACTTGCCTAAAGAAAAACCCCAAAGTTGGCGCGGATTTTTTCGCAGTGCGGCAGCTCATGAAGTACTCATGAAGTAGGGATAGCGCACAACGACGCAACTATAGCGACAGTGCAGCAACATGTCGCGGAGTGGCGCTTCTCGGGGGGAATAGAGAAGCGCTCGCGGTGCACCACCACGAGATCTTCGTTGTCGCTGGCAACTCAATCTGAACTATCGTGGTATCAAACAAATATTTTGGTTCACAATTTTTACATTCTGGACATGGCTTCGCTTTCGCTTAGGCTTTGGCTTTCGCTTACGCTTAGGCTTAGGCTCGCACGCACTCACGCAAGCGCGCACGCGCATGCGTGCACGCTCACGCACGTTCACGCACAGGCACGTGCACGCGCGCACGCGTGCACGCACACGTACACGTGCGTGAGCGTGCACTCGTGCGCGTGCGTGCGTGCCTAAGCCTAAGCCTAAGCCTAAGCGAAGCCTAAGCGAAGCCTAAGCGAAGCCTAAGCGAAGCCTAAGCGAAGCCTAAGCGAAGCCTAAGCGAAGCCTAAGCGAAGCCTAAGCAAAGCCTAAGCCTAAGCGAAAGCCTAAGCCTAAGCACGCACGTGCACACGCGCGCACGCACAGGCACGTGCACGCGCGCACGGACAGACAGACAGATAAAAGAGGCGGTTGCCTTTGGTCACCCGATAACCTTTCCACCCCCCCCCCCCCCCGGTTTAGAGATATGCGAGACGGGGAGACAAGAAAGAAAAATATCACACCGAAATAACGAAGCTCTCGTTCACATGGTTCACATGGTTCACATGGATCGGGTATTCCCGAAAAAAGGCGGCAGAGGATGGCTTCGGTGGCGAAGGAGGACTCGTGGGCGCTCCAACTTCCAACCAGCCCGCCACCTACCAGCCCGTCCACGCCGGCAACGTCTTCCCCTGCGTCGTCGTCAGCGCCGCCGGCCACGAGCGCCTCGGAAAGGCGTTCCTCTCGCAGGAGAAGGCGAGCGCCGCCTTCAACGGCAAGGAGGAAGTCTTCAGTGGACCCGCCGTCTCCTCCTTCCTCGTCCTCTGCCGCAACCCGCCCGGCGGCCGCATGTGAGCCGCCCCCCCACTAGCGCGCCTCTCGCACCACGACGCATTGTTCTATAGTTGTGTCTTCAGGTCGGCGCAGCTCACGGCGGGCTCGGCAGTTACCGAGAGAAGAGCAGCGACCACGATGAAGGTGCGCGACGCCGAGGAGCTCCTGGCACAAGACGCCACTCTGGGCAAGGAGGCGCCGCCGCGACGCGTGATCCTACGGCGGTGGGAATTCTTGGGCGCCGGCTCGTTTGGCAACGTCTACCTGGCCGACATGCTCGACCCGGCGGCTCTGCACCAGGCACCGACGCGGGTGGCTATCAAGAAGGTGTGGAAGAGGTACGTCGGCGACACGGCGACGAGACGAGGCGACAGATCGACGTGCACCGCCTCCTGCGGCACGCCAACATCGTGCAGCTGTTCTACTTCTGGCAGAACACGGAGTGTACGGCATAATCATGGAGCGCCTCGAAACAGACTGCGAGCACCACTGGGACACAAGGGGCGCCTGCGCCAGCGCCGACTCGGGCAACCTGCGCCTGCTGCCGCCCTTTCTCATCAAACTATGGATCTTCCAACTGATGCGCGCGCCCACCTACTTGCACGACACGTGCAAGCCGGCGGTGATGCACCGCGACATCAAGCCGGAGAACATGCTCCTCGTGCCCGCAACGCACCTCGTCAAACTGGCCGACTTCGGCGCGGCCAAGCGCGAGGACGACGAGGCGCGGACGAGCGGCCAAGTCGGCACCCTCGAGTACCGCGCACCGGAGATCCTGCTCCGCAGTCGGCGGCGGAGCCGACGCGTCGACCTCTGGTCGGCCGCCGTCGTCCTGGCCGGATTCTTGCGCGGCGACCTGTTGTGGAGCGGACGAGACGTCGCCGAGCAGTTCGAGACGATCGTGGCGACGCTGGGCTCGCCCTCCGCCGACGACATCAAGGTCTGAGCCTGGCGCCCTGCAGTCGCGGAAGGGGGGTCTAGCGTGCGCGGTTGTTCAGGCGATGTTGGGGCCCGACCAGCAGCCGGCCGTCCGTCCCTTCTCCTCGGAGCGCCGCGCGACGCCGCTTCGCTCGCTGCTCGACTCGCGCACGGGCGGCCAGCAGGCGTCGGCGCTGTCTCTGCTCACCACCATGCTGCAGTACGACCCCAGCAAGCGACTGGCCGCCGCCGACGCCGAGCGCCACGTCTACTTCGACGAGTTGCGCCAGTGCAGCGGCACGAATCCAGTGACGGGAGACAAGCTGCCTGTCGATATAGAACAGGATGTGAACTGAATCGGGCCCCCTGTCCCGAAAATGGTTGGATGTCGTCGGCGACCGCCGGCGACTGACTCGTATAGACGGAAAATAAAACGAGTGAGTATAGCAGCGTGTGTGAACAGTCGGCAGCACACACTCGTCCATCCTTGTTACCATGCGAACTACCGGGAATTCTTTGGTCTCCCTCTATTCTTTCAAAAGCAGACTCAACATAGAAAATCCGTATCGTAGCGTATCGAACGACTAGCGTTCTCAGCTACCGAGCACACTGCTGGAATCGCGATTCCCGACAGCGACTGTACACGGTAGGCCCATACTCCATGCGCATCTAACTGGAACATACTTTTTATACGCCGCATGCATTATTATCTGCGGTCCACACCAATTGGTCTGCGGCGCACGCATATCTATCCACCTGAGATACGGATCTGCGTTCCTCGCTGTTTCATCCCTTTTTATCTGCGGTGCGTACATATTTATCTGCGGTGCGTACACATTCATCTGCGGTTGGTACACATTCATCTGTGGTGCGTGCATTTTCTTCTGCGGCAAAAAATTGAAGCCGTTTGTTAAGGGTCCAGAAATGCTGCACGAGGGCATTGATCGCGTTGCCGTTGTAAACGGGAATTACCTCAGCGGCCCTTAACGATTTTTTTGCTAAAACAATGCATTTAAATCTTCAGTGTGCAGAGTTTGAAATTGCGCGTGTGCGCCTTTTCCGTGTGCGCCATTTAAGCGTAACCCCCCCCCCCCCCGTTGTCACTGTGACAACTGACTCACCCTTCCCAGTGACTCACTTGGAAGGGTTCTAATCGTCAGAGGCGCAACCGCGTAACCCTCGAAGGTGGGCAGATTGCAGGCTGTCCGCTTTGTCGCGAATTCGCCAGCACTCGGACAGCGACAGTGGCGAGATTGTTGAGAGGCTGAAGCAGCTCATGGACGTACTGTAGGCAAGGCACACTCAATTTATTCTGCACCCCTCCAGGCACTAGCGGATCCAGACGGGGGGGAGAGGGGGTCTCCCCTCCTGTCAGCTCAGATGAGATGGGGGGGGGAGGAGGGGGAGAGATCAGGGGGAGAAGCAGGAAAGAAGGGCGCGCACAAGAGGGAAATAGGCAGATTTTCACGTTTTCCTTGGATTTTGGCATTCAAAAGCGCAAAATTTTTGCCTGCGGCGCTGTGGTTCTCTTTACAACTCACGTTTGATTTGAAAGGGAGCTACAAAATCCTGTCATTTTTGTCTATTCCATAGTAGTGTAGTTTGTGCGGTGAAAAATTGGCCTTCTCCCCCCTCTGTCAGAAAATCCTGGATCCGCCAGTACCTCCAGGCCTCCACCCGTTCTAAATGATGGACTGACTGTTCAGCTTGAAAGCCGCGTGGGCGTGTCACGTGGGATTGTGCAGCGCTAGTGGCCCTTCGACTGATGGGGCCGTGCATAGATACGGCAAGATGGACGCGAAGGATGCGTTCGGCTCCTTCTCTCTCGTTCGGCTCTCTTTAGGCAGCCCCTCCGAGCAAAAGCTGATAGAGGCCGCGCTGAAGGAGCGCAACGCCGATTGGCCTACCCAGGACGTGCAAGCTGCGCCAGTCCTCCTACTCCTCGTCCACTTCCTCCTCCGAGTTCACTTCGCATAGGCTGCTGAGTCGGTTGGACGGAGACGCGACGACCGACGAGGGCGGGCTGGGCTGAGAGACGAGCATCGACAAAGTAGTACGGTACGTGCGTGAATTGTGATGTTCGCATAAAATAATAGAATTGCTAGTTAAATACCACCGCCTTCCCCCCGTGTGACATGTCAAGTCTTGCAGTCTTGTCGTTAGTAGTTTTGCACTTCACGAGGTTTGAGTTCGTCGTTAGCGGCTCGGACGGGGGCCAGGCGTCGTTGTTGAAACGGTTGTGTTGCGGCGAAACCGCTGTCACGCACACGGAAACGCTCACAAGCCTCTTCTTCCGCTTCTGGTCGGCCATCGCTCGGTCGTCAGCTGGCCGGAGTCGCCGCCCGCCTTGGCGCGGCGGCTTCTCGCGTAGGAGACGTGCTTGCGGGCCCCAGTTTCTAAGAGACTAAGACGCGCTTGTACACCATGACCGCAATTATGTGATATGTAGATGGCTTGGCAAAACCCGGCAATCCAAATATTTTTGTCTGCGTCGGCGCTGGCCACGCGTTCAAGTGAGGAAATGTACTGATGGAAGAATGATTCTATCTACCACACCTTTAAGCTGCTGAAGTGTGCTACAATTGCTATGAAACGTGCTACAATTTCATTTTTCGAACAAAATCTGACTACTGGAGTCTGTTGTATGCCATTTCTTCATGTGTGTTCTGTTCTGCACCACTCTTCTTGTGGATGGCGCCGAGCTGGTAATATTGGGGTGCGTCCAACGTGTGAGCCGTGGTCGTCGTCTGTGAGCCAACAACAGTGTGTGTGTGTGTGTGTGTGTGTGTGCGTGTGTGTGTGTGTGTGTGTGTGTGTGTGTGTGTGTGTGTGTGTGTGTGTGTGTGTGTGTGTGTGTGTGTGTGTGTGTGTGTGTGTGTGTGTGTGTGTGTGTGTGTGTGTGTGTGTGTGAATATTATCGCCGCGTTATCACAGCGTTATCGTTGTGAACGTCCTAGTGGATTGTCGGAGGTTTCTCATCATGCGAGCACGCCTCTGGGCTTCCACCGAGGCGGTAGGCGGGAGCTCGTTTTAGTCGCATCAAACGTCGACGCGTCTCCTCGTCCATTCGGGCGTAAGTTTCTTGTTTGATCGCAGCGATTCTCGTTGGTGCGCTCTCTAAAGAAGACTGCTCTCCGCATGACTCCATAAATGGGCGCTATTGATGTGCGTTGAGGATATTGGAACGATGAGAGAATGGGGTGGGGGTGGGGGCTGAACCGTTAAAGGGATGCATCAGTGTAATGTTCAACGTATCGATGTACAGTACACATCAAGGACACTGGGCTGAGCGGTGCTGCTGACAGCTGCTGACCGTCTAGTTCGGGTCCGTGGCAAAGGAGCTCCTCGAGGAGGCTGTCGACGCGGGCGAGGCCGAACACGCGACACAGCTGGATGTCCTCTGTTAGACTCTGGCCGATGGCCTGAACGGAGACGAGCGTGCCCCACTGACAAATGCTTCAAACCGCATTACGCACGGGTACATACAAGTGCAAGTATTGTAGGAACAACGAAGAACCGTGTTCGTGGAACGTGCTGTTTGGCGCGCCGGGCGTTTGTGGTGCACGTTATCATGAACCGACAAACAGTAAAATCGAGCAGTCAAACCTGCGCGGCGGGCAGTAGGAGGTAGAGTTCGGAGAGCCTCGTCTGCCTGTGGGGGCTGGACAGGACCAGCCGCTCCAGAGAGGCCAGCACGCGACGTCTGGCCGCCCGCACCGCTTCGCTACTTTTCAGGTTCTGTGCCCCTGGAGTTTCAAAACGGTTTCAAAACCGTGCCCCACACACCCAAGGCTACACCGAATGATACACACGCCGAATAGGGGTGGGTCGGGCAAGGGACTCACATGGATAGAAGAGCAAGGCGGCCTTGAGGCAAACAAACTCGGATTCGGTGAGTCCCACGTCTCGCATGGGCGTGACCACTTCGTCAATTATGCGAACCAGCACGTTGCTGCAACGTATAGCCTAGCAATCTTGAATTACAGAATGATAGTGAATTGTTACTGTGATAATTGTAGAGCCGTAACAAAAGTTCCAGACAAAACACAACAATTTCCACGTGTTTTCTTTTTGTTGGCGTGTTTTTTTTTGTTGTTCACCCAGTCGCAGTATCGTGCCGTTGTATACCGTAAATCCTCCAATAGTGCCCCCGGGGCACTATTTTTCCCCCCCCCCTCCCGGGGGAGGGGGGGGGGGGGGTTTTACAAAAAAAAAAAAAATTCTTTCTTTACTTATTTTTTTTTCCTATAAAAAAAAAAAACAAAAAAACCCCATTCCCAAAAAAAACAACCCCAAACCCCCCCCCCCCCCGGGGGCTTCCCCCCCCGGGGGGGGGGGTATGTATGTAAGTGTTGTTGTACAAGCAGTGCACGTAGACCTCTTCGTCACTGTTCCTTTACGAACTTGAAATCTGGCATGAGACCAGTCATAGATCTGTGGATGACGAATCCGTTCAGCAGATGGATCTCGTCGCTCGAGTTGGTCTTTAGAGCGGTTCTGTAGCCGCAGGAGATGACGAGGTACACAGAGGCCCAGTAGCGCAGTAGAATCACCTACATAACAACGTATAATGTGCTATGTACATAGCAGAGGATAGACACTGTCGGCTGCCAATGTTGCATGTGAATGGGTTTCGGTGTGCTAGAAGACCACAAATCGCAACTGCAGTACCGACTCACTTGGTCGTCCAGCGGCAATCGAGTGAAATCGGGCACCAATTTGGCCCATTCGACCATACAGAGAAGCTGCTGCGTCAAGCTCTCTAGGAAGTCTTCCCCCGTCGTCTGATGCATGAGCTGAAGCAAGAGACGCGGAACACTAGACGGTGTAGATACGCTGCGTAATCGTTGCACCAGTGTTATTACCTATAGTGTTGAAATGTCATTACCTATTTATCACTGCCAAAACTTTATTTGTCCAGTTGTTGCGTTGCGTTGTATACAGTTCCGAATGAATGCTTGTGTACATACAGCTGTATGTGTACTTCATGACCGGATGCAGAGTGCTCGGTTTTAGGAGTGACGTGGACTTTTAGGAGTGACGTGGACGCCACAAGTCTGATTACTAAACATTGATTACAGTGATCAGAGCAACTGCAGAAACCAAGACCTATGTACCTCGGCTGGGTTAGTGACGGAGTCCACTTTTGTTGAAAGGTAAGCTTCTTGAACCTAAAGCGTACTCGGCTTGCGATTGTGTGCGTGCGTACTTGCATCCGAAGATCCCGCATGTGCAGACCTGTTTACCAATAGCTTCGATCTCAGTGAAATATTCTGCGTATGACCCAGAGAATTCATTTTCTGACGGAGTCGCATGATTCGTCGGTTCCCCAACTGACTGTATCTCTGTTTCGGCCCTTGACAGATTTGGAATTTGAACTGTGTCGCTTCCTTGAGCAGGCGTTGTAGTACTCGTGCCCAGGGTTCCGTTTGCGACTTGGTGCCTTGGATGGAGAATCGTGTCGCGTTCTCGTTGGACCACTAAAGCAAGTCTTTGCCAGTCGTCATTTTGTCATGCGTTTTTTTGACTGGCAATATAGAAAACAAATCGTTTAGTGTGAGCCGCTGGCTCCAAAAGGTGACTAGCGTTTAGCGACACATGTTTTTACTTTAGCGTACAAGTCGTGGTGAGTCAACTCACAGTCATTGCGCATGCCCACAGCAACGCATTTCTCGTATCTGCAGCGCTTGCAGTTGTTCCGGTTGTCTGAATCGAGTCTTTTATTGACTAGCTAGAAGCCAGCATCCGTGATCACGCTTTCTGCATTGTATAAGGGAGTACAATACCTTGATTGATAACGCAGTCTTTCTTCAAGCACACGTATTTAGCGTGGCGCCGCGTGGTTCGCCTGAAGAACCCCTTGCAGCCTTCGCATGTAATCGCACCGAAATGTCTCCCATTAGCACGGTCGCCGCACACTGCGCACTCCATGAAGCTCTCTGAAAAACACCGTCAAACGGTTTCGATTAAATGTGCCGTAAAATCTGATTATGAAATATCAGACTTTTGTAAAAGTCTGATAAAAACTACCAAAGATGCAACAATGTTTTTGTTGGGTCACCAATGTCCAGTTCTCGTTCAGGAGCAATCGTTTCGTCGGTCTGTAGCGATTGTTGCTGCTGCTCAATATCCAGTAGCGGTGGAAATTCCTGTCGACTGAGCATCGGCGGTTCTGCCTGCAGCTGCGGCGGCTGCTGCAGCTGCAGTTCCACGACATCGGATTCCGCCGATTGATGCATGACGACGTGTTCAGCCCAACTAATCGCTAGAAGGGACTTCTATCAAAAGCAGGAGCAACAATCTAAAGCAGACAAAACGAAGAAACCCTGACGACTCGACATGACTGATTATTTTTTTGACCTCACCAGAGATACATAGGTAACGTGCGCAGTGAACAGAGAAAGTAATGTGCGTGGAGTAGTTGAATGAACTACCACACTACGCCGTAGGCCTATGCCGCAGCCGCTGCTTTGCTCTGCCAAGCGGCCAGCAGTTCTAGCGTTGTTTGCACAGCGCCCTTGCCACTCGCACGCGAGGGGGGTAAAATACAGCGCTCACGCACGACCACCCCGACGTTGAGAGCGAATACGTATGTATGTAGCTCACAGGGAGGGGTAAGGCGTCGTGCTCGGCGCGCTCGTGGTCCGCGGTTCAACTGCCACCACGCTCACTAGCGGATCCAGGGGTGGGGGAAAGGGGGAATTCCCCCCTCCCGAAATCGGAAATCTAGGGGGAAAAAGGAGGGAAAGGGATAGGCGGTGGGAGAAGAAACGCGCCTAGTGGGCTTAGTTTTCAGCATAAAATTGCTTGTAGATGGTCGAAAACAGCAAAAATTTCGCCTGCGGCGCCGTTTATATTTGTAAATCGTCAAAAATGGACCGATTAGGTGCCCAAATCACTGCCAAAATGTCTCAACATCCAAAAAGTTCAACAGGGTCCTCCCTTCTGCAAAATCCTTCCCCCCTCCGAAATTTTTTTCTGGATCCGCCACTGACCACGCTCAATGAACGCTCGCATTGCTTCGGTGTCGGGCGGCTCCGGGGCTTCGGCTCGAAATCTGTGAATCTGTGCAGCGTGGGCGACCCACCTTTGCTCGCGGGAAAAGAACGCCGTTGTGATATTGAACCTCCCGATCTTCGTGATTGGCTACGGCCTTGTGCGGGGTGCTGGTGTCGAAATAACGTGTTTCTTTAATTGATGGAGTACAAGGAAAATGCAAGCTACCGGTATGTAAGTATTGAGATACGACAGTGGTTTGTGGGCATGTGTTGTCAAGACAACTGGAAGAAGCGATCGCGTGCCAGGAAGCTGATGGAGCTTTTTTGGCAGTGATACAAGTAGCTGAAGCCAAATGAACTTGGTCGTTGATTAGAACAATGCGAATAATTCACACAAGTACAATAACATATAAAATGAATACCTATGAAGATAGATGAAACTAAAATAAATGAATCAAATGCGCGTGAAATCGATTTTTCGGCTGATTGTGGCCTGCATCCTGCATCGTTCTCCTTGCGCCTAAACATTCTAACACAAAGCACACAACCAAATAAACTTATATTGAAAAAAAATCGATTGGGATCGTCGCAGCGTCGAAAGGCGACCCTATAGCACACTTTGGTGCCAGGATTTGCTCTAGGCGTGGAAGAAACGGTCCACTTCTGATTTGGAAGGTTCCTTGGTCCTCTATGTTGCTTTCCTTCAAAGTGTTTTTTTTTTGTTGACACGGAAAAAACAACACGCACCACACTCACCCTCAGCCAAAACCACAAACCCAACCAAAACCCCCCCCCCACCAAAAAACAAAAAACCCCAACCAAACCAAACCCCCCAAAAAACTCAAGCGCAGGCGCGCTTGACGGTTGCGCAAATCAAAAGCCGGATGAGATGAGAAGGTGCTGCTGGCAGCAGCTGGTGCTACTTGCGATCGCGTTGCTGCTACTGCTCTGGGCTGCAACGACGGTCGAGGGCAAAGGCAGACGCGGAGGCGGCGGCGGCGGAAGCCGCGGCGGAGGAGGCGGAGGAAGACGTAATTAATTAAGTCTCCCGCTCATGGGGTTCGAAACAGTGTTGTCGATCCCTTCAGGTCGCGGCAAGACCCGATTTGGCTCGAGTTTTGGAGTCGACGGAGAAGGCGGCGGTGGTGGACCCAGCATTCACGACAATCAGTTCGCCTACAATAGCAGGCGCGTAGAAATGCAGCTTTCAATCTGATCTTGTCGTGCCCCAATCTTCTCTCGAATTCCAGGGCGAAGCTGGTGTTTGTCGGCTTCGTCGTCGGTTGCTGCTGCTACTGCCCTTGCCTGGCGATCTGCGTTACCTTGTTTTGCGTCGTGGACGAGGAAGAAGAGGAAAAGAAGGCTAAAGCAAAGGCAGCGATCCAGTCGACTCCTCCGCCCATGCTGGGACCGACTCTGGATAGCGTCGCTCGCGCGCCGACCTGCGGACCTGTCGGCGCAGTAGCGCCCGCGCCAGCGCCTGCAGCTGCAGCTGCGGTCGCAAAGTCGAAGAAAGCAGACTCGGCCACAGGTCAAAAAAGTCAGCTGCTCTGCAGCCGAACCAGCCCTCAGAGAGGAAGACCTTGGCCGAGTCCGTAGAGTCCGATGTGCCGCGCTCGTCAGCGGCACCGTCGTCGGCCACGTGGACGTCGTCATCGCTGGCCCAGTCGGAGCCAGCCCCTGGCCAGGCCGGTCACGCGCCAGCGCCAGACCCGCAACCCTGGCCTGCCGCACCGCCTGCCTACTACAACTACGGCCCTGGCCAACAGCAGCCACACGCTGGCCTGGCTGGCATCCGCGTCCACAAGCGCCACCAATGTGGGGTGCAGTAGCGCACCATGCGCAGCCACCACCACCCTACTACCAGCAGCGCTACTGAAGTGTCAGGAACGTCAGGAAGTTGTTACACACACACACACACACGAAAGAAGCAGATCGACGTCATCCTACACAGAATTGTGAATTGTATTGATCGCTACTGCTGTTGAGAGCGCTGCCGCTGAGCGAAAACTACTGTAGTGATGGGATTGTTTGAACTATGAAAAGTACAAAACCAGTTAAACTCATCAAGAGCGTTCCTACTCTCTTTGGATTGTTATGACTTGGCATCGGAAACGGAGAATGGCTTGAGAGACTAAATTCACCGAAGAAACTTGCAACCCATTTTCGAATACATTCTGCAATGTGCAATGTGAAAAGTTGAGGAAAAAGTGGCGAATGGCGCGACAGGAATTAAACACGCGTAACCGCTACACACCACACTCAGTTCACACCGTTCAGTTAAGAGTGCGTTTAGTAACCGCTCACGCCAAGCTGGGCAAGCGCTGGAACCGCTCTGTGCCGAACTTTATGTTCCCAGTGTATTGCGCCATACCACCTACTAGTACTATTGTACTTATGCCTAAGCGGATTGCGCTAAACTGCGCGTGATGTGATGGCGCCTGTTGCTCTCTAAACTTTTGTATCAGCAACTCATCCTATACCTAGGCGTAGGGTACGCGCATTCTGTAGTCCAAAAGGTTGTGTGTCGCCCTAGGATCAACCTGATAGGCGGCTCATCAGGCAAGTGTTTCCCTTAGCCCATAACGTGTACACCCATTTCCATAGTATTGTAAGTTCGCATCCTTGCAAATACATGGCCATGAGTCCTGTAGCTTACGCTTTCGCTACCCTACTGCTAGCTGGCGTCGCACTTGCGAGTGAAATTCAGGGAACGTCACTGAAAGGTCAGTTCTTCTCTACAAAGTTTGCGTTCGCATTGAAACAGTCGCGTGTGTAATTCAGAGAAGTATCGGCGGACCAAACTGTAGCAATAATACGCAACTTGAATGGCGAATTCAAGGCAATACCGTAAATCCTCCAACAGAAGCCCCTCCTCCAATAGTGCCTACCTCCAATAGTGCCCCCGGGTACGGCAAGGTTGAAAGTATAGAGCCCCCCTCCAATAGTGCCGCCGGGGGGGGGGGTAAGGGGCATGTTCCGCCATGTGCCTTTTATGGGCAAAAAAAGTGGTAGGTACATTTATATGTATAGGTACATTTATCAGGGTGTACGCGGCAGCGTACAACCCTAATATGTGACGACTTCTGCAATGCGGCTTTTTGAATTTTCAGTCGCTCATCACTCTTGTTGCCTGCGGCTGTGGCGAATGATAGCTCAAAGAACCGCCTTCTAGACCGGATCGAATAAGCCGTCCCGCGTTTCGGTACTCGAGCGTATTAACACGAAACTTCGAATGTTCCGAAGTGGTGTTTTTTTTTCCTGTTCTGCACCCTTTTTGGGGCGCCGCTCTGGAACGCCTCAGTCGATTGGGACAAAATTGGCGTGAGCACGCGGTATATGATGGAACTTTGTGACCGCAAGAAAATTTATCTAGGTGTACGGATCTAGAGTTAGGCCGATTTAGTATTTTTTGGACTAGTCGTTTTTTTTTGGCCAAAATGCGACAAGAGTAAAAGTCGAAAAAAAGCCGAGTAAACCCCAAATGTTATTTGTTTCCGTAAACAGCTTTACAAAGAAAGTCTAAGACGCTTGCTGCTTTGAATTCTCACCACATATGAGATATTGGCAACCAAATTTCGCAATTTCGACCAAAAAACTTTGTCAGCTATAGGCGCTTCAACCGTTTGTGGCAGAGCTGTTCTGCATGACGAAAGTTATCGTCCGGACTGAATAGGTTGCTTTCGACAATGGCAGCGCTCCTATGCCCATGTCTCGTCGGCCCCCTTTGAATGCCATTTTTTGGGTGTTTTGTCCCAAAGTTTGTCGCTATAGGCGCTTCACGTTTGTCTACAGCTGTGCTGTATGTGAAGTTACTCGTCTCCTGAATAGTCCTTTCGAGATGGAGCCTCGATTTCCTGTTTCGCAGCTCGACCCTCTTGGCCACCCCCATTTTGGGCAAAATTTGGACTATTCGTGCATTATTTTTCTTTCTGAACGATTCTGGCGCGTGATAGCTCAAAGAAGCGCATTCAAGGGGGAATGATTAGTCTACCGCTTCCACGCTGTCTTCCCGAGAGTTTTTAGATGGCACCCCTCTACTAAGCTTCTTTTCGTCGCCCTTCGCGCCTGCTCATTGGACGAACCTCCAGGCATCTATCTCCACTCAAGATCCCGGAGGCTCTTGCTACTGACGCTTGTTTCTGGCACTTTTTCTTTTTACCTTTCCCTATAGAGGTCGTTTCGATCCAGACGCCTGCCTTGCCTTTGCCGTTCCCCTTAACCCTCGCGTTGCTTTCTGCGTTCTTCGTCCTTCCCTTTTTTGTCTCTTTTCTAGGTTCTTTTCCAGATTTTGTATTTTTTGGGCTATTTTATAGACGATCTCCTACAGCCCCTATACAAAACCTCTCACACCCCACGCACGCGCGCGCCGCCGCACGCCGCCGCCGCCGCCGCACGCCGCCGCACGCCGCCGCACGCCGCCGCCGCCGCCGCCGCCGCCGCCGCCCACCCGCCGCCGCCGCCATGTTCGTGGTACCGCTTTTCTAGCTTTATGGTGCCCTGGCTGCGTCCTTCTGGTCTGCTGTGTGGGTTTGTATGTGTGTGCGTCGTGAGTTTTTGTTATCTTTCTTTTAGAAAACCTTATCAAGGAATTTTGCAGGTGGCTGCGGTATTGCGCTCCTTTAGGCCCGTTGAACGCGGTTAGGCCCTTCTCAGATGATCCTTGTTTGGCACGTCGACGCCGCCCTCCTTCGGCGTTGTTTCGCCCCCCGCCCCCTCCCTCCCCCCCCTCTTTCCTCTCCTCTCTCCCTGTGCCCCCATCTCCCCCCCCCCCCCCCCCGCCCCCCCTCTTTCTCTTTTCCCTCTCCGTCCACCCCCTCCCCCCCCTCCTCCCCCCCCCCCCCCCCCACACCCACCCCCCCTCCAAACCCCCCCCCACCTCCCCTCCCCCCCAAATATGTAGTGTATACACACTACTAAAACGATTAATGGTACGTTTCAGCAACTATTAACGGTAAATCAACCATTAAATGTGGCAAAAGTGATCAAAATCACTAAAAAAATCGGCAGTTCTAGCAGCAAAATTGGCATCACCATTCAAAATTTTTAGGTTGAAAGTATAGAAGCCCCCCCCCCCCATCCAATAGTGCCCCCAGGTGAGGAGAGGTGGAAAAAATAGTGCCCGGGGCACTATTGGAGGATTTATGGTATACTGGTACACCTAGACATTTAGGTAGTTAGCTATGACTCGTGCCTAGGGACTCATAATTGCAGATGTCGAAGGAGGGGCGTCGGCGCTGCTTCGGCCGCGTCCGCCGCTGCACGTGGACAGTTCGGGGCGGTTTGAGCGCGTCGTGCTGCGCATCCGCCGCGACGTCCGCAAGATTCGCGTCGTCCGCCGCTTCCCCGGCAAGGACATCGACGACAGCGGCATCAATCTCTACGACCACTCCTACAACTACCGCAAAGTCGATTTCTATGTGAGTGCCGGTGCGTGAGTGCGTGCGTGCGTGCGTGCGTGCGTGCGCGCGCGCGCGCGTGCGTGCGTGCGTGCGTCCGTGCGTGCGTGCGTCCGTGCGTCCGTGCGTGAGTGCGTGCGTGCGTGCGTGCGTGCGTGCGCGCGCGCGCGCGCGCGCGTGCGTGCGCAATCGCCAGCAGCGCGTGCGTCTGTTCAGATCGACAAGAACTGGAAGCCGTACGTGTACCCCAAGGTGCGCGTGCTCCGCGACGGCACGCTCGTCTACGACGCGCGCATCGCGAAGGACGTGAAGCTCCACTGCGCGACGCGCAGCTGCAAGGCGCACCTGGACGTGTTCACGCGCAAAATCGACAGCGTCGTCTCGGAGGGCGCGAGCGTCAGGGCTCACGTCTTCAAGAGACTCAGACTGCCGCGATTCACCGCGCAGCTGACGCAAGGTGTCGTTTCACCAACGCACACTGGGCGCGCACTTTGCAGCAACGTACATAGAAGGCTGGGATTGAGAGCTTTATTAACAAAAAGATTTCAACGCCAAACCCACACCGCACGCCAAAAACCACAGGAAGGGAACGAAAAAAAAAACAACGGAGCATTGAGTGAATAGTCCTTTGCAATCTTGCTCTCCTTATCCTTTCTTCTCTTGTTCTTTCCTCTTCCTGTTTTCCTTATATATAGGCTCCAAGGACATGAAAATATTGATTTGAACCATTTGTCAGTCTTTGAGCACTTGAGCTGCATACAATTGCGCGCCTTTTGGCGGCTCGCAAACCTCTGTCGTCGATTGCCCATCGGCTTATGTAGCTTCTCCAAAAAGACATTAGCGTTCCCAGCAAAGTCAGAGGGGCATGCGTGCACAGTTGCGTTCAGGGGCGCGCCTGAAGCTGGACGGGCTGCGGGCTCGAGAGCTGGTCGTGGACGCAAGCAACGCGTCCAAGGTGCTGCTGGAGACCGTGTCGAAGGTGGACGCGACGTGGGCGCGCCTGCGAGACGGCAGCGAGTTGACCTTCCGCGCGCACGAGCGACGCACCGACCACCCGGCCTGCAGCACCGGCACCCTCACGGCGACCATTGAGGACGACAGCCTCGTCGACGCCACCGTTCGACGAGAGGCGAATGTGCGTCCTCCTCAGCAAAGAGAAAATGTGGAAGCAAATTTTTAAATGAGAATTTGTTTAACAAAGTTAGGGTATCTGTAAATGTTTTATCGGTTCATTGGGTTCTGCGCTTGAAGTGGACAATTTTTACCTACACTACCATGTGTAAGATTGGACTGGCCATTTTTCCATTTTTCTTAGGTACCCGCCCGAGTATAATAATGCACTGTGCATCATTTCGACGCCGTACGGTTCTCTGTTCACTCCACTTTTATTTCACTTGCGGACCTATAACTGTGAACCACAGCTAGGGGGAAAAATTATTTTTTTAAAAAAAAAAAAAACACACCCCCCCCCAGGCGAAAATTTTGCGCTTTTGGGTGTCTTAATCCAAACAAAACGTAAAATATCGGCCAGCATTTCCCACAGTACTCGCCCTTCTTTCCTCCCCCCCCCCCCCCCGCTCCCCCCCCCCCCCCCCCCACCCCCCCCCCAACCGCTAAGGTGCTCTGTTTGCGCTATAACTGTGCACATACAGCACCATACCTCGCCAGCATACAGTACACAACGGGTATAGGTGACGATCCGCAACTGCGGCCGGTTCTACAACAACCACGGGTTGACCTCGAAGCGTCTCCCTCTGCTCAACGTCATCAAAGAGGAGCCGATCGACTGCGCCCAGTTCCAGAGCAGATACAGTGAGCCATTGCATCCATCCCAGTTCCCCCAATGTCATCAGAAATGCGTTCGACAGACGGCTGACGGCGTATGCCTATGCAGACCCAGTGTAAGTAATGAATGTCATACAATGTGTATGTACCGTAAACCCTATAATTAGCCCCCCGGGGGCTAATTTTTTCGTTCGAGCTCTAGGAGGGTGTATAATTATAGGGGGGGGGTACTTATTGGGGGGGGGCTTATAAACTGGAAGTGTCGATGAGTGGGAAGATGTGTGGGCAAAAGGCGCGTGGAGGCGATTTTTAAGGGAAAAAGGCGCTGTGCACACACGTTGGTACACTCTAACACACTCCACACACCACAGCACAAACAACAACACAACCACCAACAACACCCAACAAAACACAACATCCAAGGGAGGGAAATAAAGGGGGGAAAAAAAAAAAAAAGGGGGGGGGGAAAAAAGGGGGGAAATGGGATGTGTATGTGTAATTGGAACCGCATTGACTGGGAAAGCGAATGAAATCTCACCACAAAGCGGAAACTGCACGAAGGTGACGATGATATGTACGTTCTGTAACTACAATATGTATTTAGACGCGCATGAAATGTACAACAAGGAAAACGTTAAACGGCGCACAAAGATCCACGGACACTACTCGTATGTACTCTACTGACTGATCCTTACGATCCACCACTACCAACAAGCGCAGCAGTGCAGTGATTGCTTGCAATTTTCCAGTCGATGTCATCGGTAGCGGGTCCGCCGCTTCTCCTGTCGACATTCCGCTGACGCGTCCCTTCTCCGACATTGACCTGAGGGTGCACAAATCCTTGGGAGACGACAGCGTCGTCTTTCGCGTCGCAGAGAGTCCTTTCGCCGCCGTCACGGCGACCATCGACTCGGGCTGGTCCCGACACCTGGACCTATCGCCGAAGTTCTACCGCGACGGTATGTACCCTCAAGCACGCACGCACGCACGCACACACGCACGCACGCACGCACGCACGCACGCACGCACGCACGCACGGCACGCACGCACGCACGCACGCACGCACGCTTCAGAGTTGACACTGTCGGTGCAGCGAAAGGCCAACGTGATGGGGCAGTACCGTTGTCCGAAGGGTCGGAAGTGCGACGTGTCCCTCGACATCGCAACTCCCAGTAGTATTCGACGGCTGTCGACGTCTCGCGGCATCGTCAAGAGCGTCGGCACGCTCACCGGTCCTTCGCTAGAAGTCGACGTCGAATGCTGTGGCGGCGGAGGTGCGTTTGGGCAACGGAATATGGGCTATGGAGTCTTTGGGCAGCGGGTGGACTAGTGGTAGAGAATCGGCCACTGGAGCGCACGGTTCCGGGTTCGATTTTGAATGTGGATTTTTAATTTATGCGCCTCTAGACAGGACGGCGTTATGGAGATCCGAGACGGATGTTCTAATGGCCAGTGACAGCCTCCGCGCGTTGCCCTTAAAACCGACCACCACTGGAGTGTCCCCACTAACTACAGTAAATGGCGAGTAGAGATTTGGACGGCTGGTCTGATAATGAAAGGTGCGCAGTGCCTGAGCGGCTGTAAGTAAACGCCGCGGCCGCGCAGAGGTCGATTTGACGGTGGACGTTGACGAGCTGCGGGTGAGGTCGAAGGCGACCTTTGCGTGGAACTCTCTCGCGCTGACGGGCCGCGCCGACGTCGTGCACTTCGACGCGAGGAACTACCGCAGGTTCCTTTCTAGTATCAGTGTGTCTAACTACTGCGAACAGTCTGGTTTGGATCGTTTACAAAAATTTAAACAACCGAAATCCGAAAAGATGCAATTGTAGAGCTTTTTTGTACGCAAAGCCTGAGTCGCTTTTCGATTAGCCAAATTCGATCGATTAGCGCTAGATGCCTTTTTCGTCTTGGCATATTGGCATTTCTTTCGAAACTCGAGTAACTCAACAGATCGTGGCGGATAAGCTGGTCTGGATGTACATAAGTGTGACAAGGTGCACTGAAGCATGTATAGACTGATCCTCTGTCGTTTGCAGTTCGAGCATGAACGAATACGACATCTACGCGAAGGGGCTCACCGTGAAGAAGGCTTACGTCGTTGCCAACCGCAAAATCGTCTACGTGCGAGCCACCGAATTTCTGGTTCGAATATCTCGCAGTTCTATTGGGTTGTACAATACGGCTACACGGCTACCTACCTACAGTGCATGCAATAGAGTGATCGAAACGAATTTTGTGGTTCAAACAGCCTGTAGGTACAATGTAGTGTCTAAAGTATTATAGATTGACTTGGAGGGATCCTGTAAATCAAAGTACGGTTGTTGCTACAGGCCTGCGCAGCGGTTATAAGCATACACTGTGTGTACATCTGCAGCAGCAGTAAAGTCACGTAGGTATAGATGGTGTCACAAATCTGGTTGTTGCGCAGGAGGCGAAGGCGCTGAACGGCGGCCGAGTCTACTACTACGGTAATCCCACCTTGAATAAGACCGAAGAGAGTGGTGGACGAGTCGAAAGGGATGGCCCCTAGACGACTAGGCCTATAGAAGAGCTCAGATTAGCATCCAGCGACTTTCCGCATTTCTAACCCCCCCCCCTCCTGATCACACCCCAACAGTTCTCAGCCCAATCGATATGACGAATAGAGCCGTCCCGCAAAACTGTCAATGCTGATTGATATAACAGTCGAAGAACGCATCGAAAAGCATTCCACTGAGACTGAGAAACACCATAAAACCACGCACACCACCACATTACACCACACCACAACATACCACACCACGCCACACAGACCGCACCACTTGGACACCACAAATGCACACATGTGTCCATGTTGGTGATGTTCATGATGTATCGTCCACTATGTGCACGCAAGCAGAGTGAATCTTGTAGCCGATGCCATGCTCAGTCGTCGATATCTTATGTTGCTTTCGCTACGCTTCTTGCCACAAAAATTCTCCTCTATTTCAACAACAATCGCTAGTGTTCATGAAGTCGGCGTGAAAATGTTGTTCATATAATTTCGAGCGTGTATACATACCGAAAACCCTATAATTAGCCCCCCGGGGGCTATTTTTTCGTTCGAGCTCTAGGAGGGTGTATAATTATAGGGGGGGGGGGGAATTATAGGGGAGGGGCTTATAAACTGGAAGTGTCGATGAGTGGGAAGATGTGTGGGCAAAAAGGCGCGTGGAGGCGATTTTTAAGAAAAAAAGGCGCTGTGCACACACGTTGGTACACTCTAACACACTCTCACACAGTCTCACATGCACATACGTGTACATACATACACATACGCGACCATACATACACCCAGACATGGAAACATGTGCGTTTTAGACGATGGTCCATTTAGGGAGGGGGGTGTAATTATAGGCGGGGGGGCTTATTAACTCAAAGTGGTCTTGGGAGGGTGTATTATTATAGGGGGGGGGGCTAATTATAGAGGGGGGCTAATTATAGGGTTTACGGTACCTATAAACCTTAAGTAACACAGAGACGGTGCTTAATTCCAAGACAAATTCACGTCCACGTCAATCAGGTGCCACACGTAACCAGCACCCAAACCAACGACGCCAATGATCGTTGCTTGAATTGCTCGCTTCAGAATCTAAAGTGTAGGTAGGGCGCTACGCACGCACGCACGCACGCACGCATCACCAACTTTGTCCTGCCATCGTCTGTGCAGCGTAGCCTCGTGATAGGGTATGCGACTGAAAGTGACGCAGCTATAGAGAGGCACCCAGCGCTGGCCAAAAATCCGGTTCAGAAAATTGTCCAGCTTCTTGCGCCACCGAAACAGTCTCGAGTTCACCAGATCACGCAACTGAAGAGGTAGATATACCAGTTCACTCTGTGAGCAATTGCGTGCACTCTCACTCAAGGCAACAGAGTTGGCCCAATTGGAAATATGAAGGCTTCAGAACGGCAAAACGGGAAAAAGTCGAATTGGTTTGCAAATGCAGAATCGTTGCGAAAGTATCTAACTAACATTGGTTGCTTCCCACTTGTTTACAAGTCTGCGTGCGTGCGTGCGTGCGTGCGTGCGTGCGTGCGTGCGTGCGTGCGTGCGTGCGTGCGTGCGTGCATGCGTGCGTGCGTGCGTGCGGTGTCTCAATCCCAAAACTCTATGAGCCACAGTGCCCACATTCTGGATCGCCAGAAATCGGACAAAAAGAGTCTGAGAAAATGAACTACACATACACGGCTTGACAAAGTGCCTTACAGACTCGGCCTCATTTGAGGACTCTCGGGCCCGGCGTCTTGGAGTACTCGCATATCCCTCTTCCTCAACTGTTCTAGTCGTGACAACGAGGACGTGTTTTGTTTCTTTCACGGAGAGACCAGTTCGCGTCTCTTCCTCTTCAGAATAGATTCCGCACCATCTCTGGTTTTTAGTCTACTCCCCCCGCGCTTTCTCCCTCTCTCCGCGTGACGTGTTTACGGGCTCACAGTCCATTGGACCGGAGGAACGTATTGTGTCGCCCCCCCCCCGCCCATTCGGTGGCCGTTCCATGCGCGGAGACCGGTAGTGGAGGCGATTCAAATGGGCGTTCAAAGGACGAGAAAAAAAACACACTTTTGATGTAGCCCACCTCCAGATAGTTGTACATGGCGAGGTCGTTGCAGGCGTGGCAGTCGCGCCATCGGCCCTCCGAGTAGGCGCGCAGAGCGGCCGCTGAAACGAAACCGAAAGCGGCCCGCCTGCCTGCGGCGACCCAATCTAGGTTAGGCCCCTCTTTCCGCGCCGCCGTCCGACAAAGCGACGACGACTTAACCACTGGACAATTTCCCCAGCGCGCCTCCAGCTAGGTTAATCGCGCGTGACGGCGAAGTCGACATAAATAGACGAGTCGGCAGCCGGACCGGTCATACTCGCAGGCGTGTGAGTCGACAAGGCGACAAGTCAACTAAAACCACCACCGGTCCACCCAGTTGTCTGCGAAAGAAAGGACCGACGTACAGTATGCCGAGAATCGAAGTCAGCCTCCTGTTGGCGCTGAGCTGCGCTGCGGTGCAAGCCACCTACCCGGCCGCGCGCGTCCGAGAAGTCATCACCCACCAGGACTTGGACAAGAGTGAGTGTGTCTCGAATTCCCGAACTTTGTTAAGATTAAAAAAAAATTGAATTTCCAGCCGTCTGCTACAACAGCAACGGCTGCCTGGCGGACGAGGTGTGCGAGCGAGTGTGCTTCTGGCAGCAGCACACGGCCAGCTTCGTCGGCTGCAAGGTCGTCTGCGTCAAGAAGGCCTACGATCAGCAGCTGCCCGTCCGGCACCCCAAGATCTTGCCCCTGCCAGCACCGGTCGGGTAGAGCTGGCTGGACTCTCTCACAAATGTGCGAGTCGTTTAGCCCAAGCCGCACACGTACCCTCCGTCGACGACGACCACGACCATCCAACGGACCCACTACCCCGCGTCGACCCCGGCCCCTCCTCCCCGACCAAAGCACGAGCTGAAGACGCGCAAAGAAGGTGCATTCGCGGCTCACTTCGCAAAATTCGCCACCGTGTAAAAAAAAAAAAACGAAACCCGATGATTCAGTCTGCCTCTACTCGTCCGAGTGCGGTCTCAACCGCTTCTGCAACTACGAGAAATTCTGCGAGTGCAAGTCGGGATTCGTCGCGGACCCGGACTTTCCGGATCGATGCCTGAGTCTGGCGCCCGTTCAACAGGCGCCCGCGCACAACTACCCGCGCAAGCAGCACCACAAGGAGAGAGTCTACCGTCCCAATCCTGGTGAGGGGCGCCTGGCACGCGCACGAAAATATATGTCAACCGCTTAAACAATCAATGATCGCCGCTTTATTAGCACTAAAACCGGAAGCCACAGCGCCAGCCCCCTGACTGTCAGCATGGTCTAGTACCGTAGTTTCTGCGCCAAACCAACCACTCAATACAGTCTATTTTCTCAAATTCAAATTCAATGACATGACGTCATTCAGAGACGTGCCGCAGCAGTCACGACTGCGCCTACGGAAACAAGTGCTGCTTCTGGAAGTTCTGCCGAGGCTACGGGGACTGCGTCGTCCAGTACATGTGCCGCAAGAGCTGCTAGACGTTTGCAATTCCGAATTCAAAAATTTAAACATTTGAATTTTTGAATATTTGCCCTCCCTCTACACAGCCAGTCGCGGCGACATAATTCTGCGATTTTTTGCGTTTTGTGAAGTCCTCGGTTTCTAATCTCGTGATTCCGATCTTTCCTCTGTCTCGTTGCGCGCTCGCTCTATCGCGCCCTCTGTTTGACAAGCCATTTATGCGCCGCGGGAAAAAAAATGTTGTGAAAAGCAAAACAAACAACTCACGAATATCCACCGCTAGCTTCGATGCGTTGCCAGCGTCTTCAAACTGGTCGAGCGTCTCACTGAGAATTAAGCAGTCTTCAAAACCCTAAACTGGACGTACCGTGTAACGTCTATAACTTGAAAAGTGTACGGTACATAATGCAGGTGTTGCAAATCTCATGACTTTTGCTCACGACAAAAATGCAAGTCCTCCAGCACGAACATAACAGCTGTACACGTGCAGTGTACCTACTTTGCTACCCCAAAAACTCCAACGTACGCAGTTCATTCCTTGGCCATAAAAAGGCACCATGGCGTGGGCGGCGTCGCCCATCAGTAGAAATCTCTTGCCAAAGTCGTACGGTCGGCATTTGACGGACAGTAGGCTCGAAGGGCCCTTGCAGCGGTGGAACGTCTCCAAAATCGCTTCCCTGAAAGCAGACGTGCGTGCGTGCGTGCGTGCGTGCGTGCGTGCGTGCGTGCGTGCGTGCGTGCGTGCGTGCGTGCGTGCGTGCGTGCGTGCGTGGGCTTCCACTCACGCGCCTATCAGCCGCGTTGCGTCGACAAAGTTGCTTTGGAAGAACCGAACAATGTCTTCGTCATTCCGAAGGCTATCGAACACCGCGTAGGGCGCAAACAAGGTCACGGTGAACGTCTTGTCCATGTTGGCCAAAGCGATCAGTGTGTAGGCGCCTCTTGGCCACAGATGGAACACGTTCGGCTCCATGGCGAACTAGAACGGCAATGACACGAACGCTTGTCTTGAGTTGCGAAACTGAGTTGCGAAAAACGAAGATTATTTCGACGTTTTTTCTAAGTGTGATACTTGAGTTACCCGTAGATCCTCCAAAGAACGCCCCCTACTCCAATAAACGCCCCCTCCCCTCAATGAACGCCCAGGGTAGAGGGTGGGTTGAAAGATGAGCGCCCACTCTCAAACGCTTTAGAACACAGTTACCTAAGCAATGATAATGCTTGTCAAGAAACTGGTATTATCACGCAGTTCCGTACTGCATACTATAATTTCATTTGTGAACATCAACATGTCTATCTTCCGGGTCAGCAGAGTGGGAGTCGCTCACGTCGCCAGTGTCCGTGGGCAGAATGTTGAGTTCGATGTAGCCGTGGTTGATGTACTCGTGACTGTACTGAAACATGGGAACCGCCATGAACGAGCGTCGCATGGCCGAGTGGGCGCCGTCGCAGCCGCAAATCAGGTCGGCCGATTCCCTGATCGTCGCACCCGTGGTTAAACTAAAAAAAGGAAAGGAAAGTACAAGAATTAATAAAGGAACCAAGGCGCGGAGCACAGACCGTTGCTGCAGGGCTATTCAAAGATACCTATATCAGTTGTGGAAGATGATAAATGAGACGCAGACAGGCCATTTCAGCCAGGTTTGTTGTTCAAAAAATATTGTAGCGTACAAATAAAGCGCTACATATCGCCAGCGGGCCCTCCGTAATTAAATCCGTTATTAAAAATCTCGAAAAGAGAGTAGACCAACTCCTCAACGATCACTGCGCCTCCAGACAGACTGGTGGCGGCCAGCTTGTGTCGAAAGTAGAACTGCACTCTGTCGAACTTCTCCGCCGTAGAGATCATCACTTCATTGAGATGCCTTCGGTTGATCGAGACAATGCACTGAAGAATTGTGTTTCACTGGTTGGGTCAGAATCAACGCAACGGGCCTACAGTGAGTACAACCCCAACAAATTGCGTACCGCCGTTACGGATGCGAAACGATGGTAGGTATGTAATTCGCACGTGCGTCACTCCCACCTCGCCAGGCTTTCCATAGTGGAGTCGCTGCGAGAGGCGTCCGTCGCGACCGTGAACGAGTCTCGAGAACATCTTCACGCCCTGCTCTTCGATGTACTCGCGGAGACCCACCTTCTCCAGGGCCGCCTTTCCCCGCACCGACAGCGCCAGATTGATGCTGCGGCCCGCCACGTGCTCCAGCTTGCGAATGTCTGAGAGGGCGCACACGCGGCTTGGCAGAACGCGCGCAGGCAACGACACACATCGGCACGCACAAACGCACGCACGCACCGGCACGCACGCACGCATCTGTACGCACCGGCACGCACACACGCATACACGCACACATCCCACGAAACGCGTTCCAGGCTATTCCAAAGCCACATAGTTACCCTCTCTTAGTTCGAAAACGGTGACGTCCCATCCTCTCTTGGCGAAGAAGCAGGCGTTGAGCGCGCCCACCAATCCAGCGCCGCAGATGATCACTTTCGGCATTGCGCTGCTCTTGAGACGCACCCACAACACAAAACTTACGGCGACGCTTCAAAGGACACTCGTTATCCGGGTTGTGTTTGAGTATGACCATTTTTACACTCGACTCGACAAATTATTACGCACTGCACAGCTCATTAACCGGTGGAGCGAGCGCACGTTAGGACGGCTAACGGTCTGGTGGGTGCCAATTTGAGTACAAACTTGCTTGTCACGCCAAATTGCACTTTTGGGGGCTTTAAACATGGTAGTCACTTTGAGAGGCAATGAATAGTTGGCGCAACACGAATCGTCTACTTTTAGCTAATGCTATTCGATACCTCGGATGGGTCTGCGGTGAAATATTAAGAATTGTGTGTGAATCATTTCCTAAATACAATTTCTCATGCAACTCTAGTAGGCTGTGCACAAAAATTGCGTGTTCGAGCTAGTAACAGGATTTCTGCGCAAATATAGATATGTACTTAGGGAAGTCGGCGATTGCTGCTTTGCTGATCCCAGCCAAATCCGGATCGCAATAAATTACTCGCGCCTTCCGCTAACAAATACAGCACAACGCACTTAACTCAAGTTACGATTGTGTGAGGGTTAGATAAGTGCGACGACAACACGCAACCCAGGGAACGAATGCCCAGGAGAGAGCAGCTTGTTCAACAACTCGCTTTGGCACGTGGTGGGTGGGAAGGGGGGGGGGCTGCAGGCAGCGAAAGATAACGCGCACCGCTCTCACGCGATCAAAAACCGTCGTCCCAATCTTCTCTGCACGTACATATGCGTAATAACGGGTGGTGCAAGCACACACGCGCGCACGCGTGGATACATGCGTGTGTATATGCGTGCCTGCTTTGAATCTGCACGACGACTGTACATGCGGGAGGGGGTGGGGTAGGGGTACGCTCCCTCCCCCAGACACTCCAGTGCTCCAGTTAAGCCCCCCCCCCCAAGCGCACTTCAGGAATTTTTTGCATACCCGCTACGGATTTTTCCGCTTTGTACATTGCACAAAAGTACTTACGTTGCGGTTTTAGTCTTTTAGCTAAAAATTGACCCAAAGCACCGCTTTCCTCCATAGAGCCCCCTCTCACAATTTTTGCTACCCCCCCCCCTGGGACGGGAACCGCGCCAGGCAGGACGTGTAAGTGCGCGCTTGCGTGTGCACGTGCGCGCGCCTCAAGCGATCGGAGTCGGCAGTTGTTTACATCAGACACTCCACGGCCACACCAACGCACACGCTACCACACGACAGCGGGCAGTCTTTCTATGCAAATCAATGAATTCGACGTCGATCTTGGACGGCGCCACTCAGTCAGTGGTGTCCCTCGTGCAAGTGTCTGTACTTGTACTTGAGGCGGTACTCGTCCGTGAGAAAGGTGCTAGAGTTTTTACAAGATTACTCTAGCCGCTGCAATTTCAAGTGTGTGTGTGTGTGCGTGTGTGTGTATGTGTGTGTGTGTGTGTGTGTGGGTGTGTGTGGGTGCGTGCGTGTGTGCGTGTGTGTACGTGTGTGTGTGCGTGCGTGTGTGTGTGTGATGAAGCGAACGCAAAAAAACACTGGACAAAGAAAAACCAAAAGGACGCACCTCTGTATGACGGAAGCGCCCAGGGGGTAGAGGACGAAGGAGCAGAACAGTGCGATAAAGGTGAAGATCAACTGGTAGGAGGGCAGCCAATGCCGAGGCGGACGCCCTTCAGCGAATTTGATCTGAATCAAGCTAGCGCATGTAACTAGGGCTGCATAAAAATCTTTTTTTTTCAAATTAAATAAATTATCACTGGTGCGAAATACCTTTACTACAGTATACCTTTGACTCATTAGAGTGTTAAACACAAGTGATTACGCCCCCATTGAGTCTTTAGAAGCGTATTTGGCATTGTTTAGTCAAATGGTGACATACCGTAAACCCTATAATTAGCTCCTCTATAATTACACCCGCCCCTATAATTATACACCCTCCACCCTCCTAAGACCACTTTGAGTTTATAAGCCCCCCCTCCTATAATTACGCCCCCTCCCTAAATGGACCATCGTCTAAAAGGCAAAATTTTCTAAGTCTGGGTGTATGTCTGGTCGCGTAATTGTACGTATGTACATGTATGTGCATGTGAGTGTGTGTGGGTGTGTGTTAGAGTGTTCCAATGTATGTGCGCAGCGTCTTTTTCCCTTAAAAAACGCCTCCACGCGCCTTTCCGCCCACAAAGCTTCCCACACATCGACACTTCCAGTTTATAAGCCCCCCCCCCTATAATTAGCCTCCCGATAATTATACACCCTCCTGGAGCTCGAACGAAACAGCTAGCCCTGGGAGGGCTATTTATTGGGTTTACAGAATTCTCTTCGTCGAAAATAGTCGTGTGTGTGGTACTGCACATTTTAGCACAGACCCCATTGTAGAGATGTAGACAGGTCGAAAACGGTTTAAAAAAGTTCTGCGGAGTTAAGGTTGATTAATTGATTTTCAATTGGAGGGGGGGACGTATGTAACAGGAATGCGCGGATTGGCGACGGGCATGTTTCCCAAGAAAACCGGTTTAGCACTGTTCAGCGACGCTGACCCTAGAAGGGGAATCGGGTTTGTGGATCGACATTTCCCCAAGAGTAGTACTTCTTGGCTTCTAAACTTCATACTTGATGTATGAATCTTTAAGCAAAAAAGTGCACAAATACAATACAGGCAGTGCTGCAGGCACTAACATTTCTGCCATTTCTTATAGGCAAAGTTGACTTGCGGTTCAAAAATGAAGGCAATGGGGGAGGGGTCATCGCGAGTATTTCGGGGTAGGGTCAGACAGAGGCAGTGTAACTGACCATCGAAGCTGGGGGGTGGGGTGAATCTGGGATTTTTCAAAAGTCGATGGGGGTGACCTGCACGACCAAATTCGATACAATTTCTTATTTTCCAGTTTACATGATGACCTAGAAAATGCTTTGTGTATGCTGAAAACACAGCGCCGCAGGCAACATCAACATTCCGGGCATCAACAAGTATGAGAAACATTCAGCCATAGGGGTAACCTGCAATGAGTGCAGTTTCGACCAAAGCTGGGGGGTGGTCCTATTTTTCGTGCAGGATTGCCTGAAGCTGGGGGAGGGTGACCTGTACCTACACACTACCCAGTTACACCTATGGAGACTAGCCGTGTGAGGTACAGTCTCGTATTAACGAGGGCAGCAGACGCAAACAAGGCGATGCAAACAAACAAAACAAAGCGTGCGCGCTTTGCCGTTCTCCGACCGCGTAGTAGAGCGTCCATATGGCCTGCTTGTCCTGACCGGGCGGCAGGAAATAGCGCGGCTTGTTGTCGACGGGGCACCACTTGCCGGCGAAGCAGAGCTCGTTCAGCACCGCGCCCAGACGCGCCTCTCCTCCGAACAACTCGCCGCTTTGGGGCGCCGGCTCCAGCGCCGCGCCCCACGCACCCGTGTACCGCTCCCTGATCAGCCGCTGGTTCAGCGCCGCTTGCAGGGGCGCTGGAACAACAAGCCGCCCGAGAAATTGGAAAGTTAAAACAGTTCGCGCGAAACTGAAAAGCGGTGCGTACATTCGCCGGTCTTCTCGCAGTGCTCGATGAGCGCGTTACGGCTGGCGCGGATGCCGCGGCCGAACGGGTTGAACTGCATCACGAACTTTGTGAAGCAGTCGGTGAACTCTCGGATGCCCGAGCGCAGCATCATCTTTGGGGCGTCTCCATAGGTGTAACTGGCCATCAAAGCTGGGGGGGGGGGTGAATCTGGGATTTTTCAAAAGTCGATGGGGGTGACCTGCACGGCCAAATTTGATACAATTTCTCTTTTTTCAGCTTCAATAATGGCCTAGAAAATGCTTCGTGTATGCCGAAAACACAGCGCCGCAGGCAAAAATTTGTGATTTTTTGGCCAAAAACGCGCTTCAGTGACTCTAAAAATGGTCAGTTGGAGCAAAAAAACAGCGCCGCAGGCAAAATTTGGTGATTTTTTGGCCGAAAACGCGCCCAAAAGACTCCAAAATGGTCTGTAGGTGCGTAAAATACAGCGCCGCAGGCGAAATTTTTGACATTTGGACAATAAATGCTGCTCACAGGCCTGAAAAACGCTTTGGGAAGTATGAGAAACACAATTCAGCTATAGGGGTAACCTGCAGTCAGTGCATGATTGACTAAAGCTGGGGGGGGTGGTCCTACTTTTCGTGCAGTATTGACCGAAGCTGGGGGGGGGGGTGACCCCTACCTACACCCTACCCAGTTACACCTATGGCGTCTCCTCGCCTACTGCGCGCCGATTTCGCCCGTGTTGTTTCCCTTGTCCCAAAAAACTGTAGGGCATTGCGAGAAATACGGTAGAAAGTGATGAAAAGTACGGTATAGCGGCTGAAAATACTGTATGCGCCAATTTAACTAGGTGTGTATTTTTCGTTTAGCGCAAGGAGTTGAAAAAACGTCTGCCGCGTGTGGGCAAGGCCTCTCTCTCTCTCGCCTCCGATGAGTTGGAGGATTCGAGGCCTGGATGCACGTGTAGCCTGGACTGCCTATCAAAGAGGGAGGGCCGACCAACACCACGGGAGGAGGGGGGGGGGAGCAACCGCCCGTTTCATGCCGCCTTTGGCGGTCATGACGCATTCACACGCAAACAATGTCGATGTCATTGTTGGCAGCCGGTGAAGCTCACGACTCGGCCGCCAAACCTGGCACGCGGAAGTTGGCGTAGGGCGCGAATTATCGTCGCGTCGGCGTTAACTGTAAATAGTATCGACGCGCACGCATTTTGTCTCGAAACACAATTGCGCGTAGAAACTTAGGTAAGTGACAGACCATACTACAAGTGAGCCTGCCGAAGTCTAGACCGACATTACACATTCCGTTGACGTGTACCTGGCCGTTCGCAATGGCGGTCGCATTGACATTCGTTCGCCGCGTTCAACGGAGAAAATAAGCGTAGGGCAACCTGCGTTTTTGAGGATATTTATTTATTTATTATTTTATTTACGTATTTATATGTCGAAAAGGCAAAAAATTCAAGCTGAGGATTAAACATGCAAAGAGTGCCTAGTATCAATGTGGAAGTTGCTCCATCGTCAGAAGTGTCGAGCCTGCTATCATCTTTGGGAAGCAGCGAAAGGGGTGCAGTTTCTTTCGCTACAGTTGCTAATAGTTTTTTTGTTGGTTCATTGCGTAACCTCTCAGCTTGTTTCGTGTTTTATGTGTTCTTGTTTCCATTTATCAGTAAACAATCGACGACAAGTCGTAGACGGGAACAACTTAACAAATGAATCTTTTCTCTCAAAATGCCTTTTTTATTGTAATTTTTCTCAGCCATCCTAATCATGTCAGTCCGCGCTTGCACTTTTAATTTAAAAAATAAAAAACTCAAAATTGCCCGATTTAATTTCATTTTGCATACTCTACCGTATGTAGGTACCTAGGTGTATCTCATTCAATTTTATTGATTTACGCTGCAATACATTCAGAAAACTACGCTGGCACCAATAACGATTCGATAGAACTGGCGGTTCAGCGAAACGCTCGGCGGAAATGCTCGACACGGATTGTACCAAACTTGTCTGCCATCACTCACCTGGTGGTGATTTGTTATTTTTTTGCGTACGCCGTACGTACGCACGCACGCACGCACGCACGCACGCACGCACGCACGCACGCACGCACGCACGCACGCACGCACGCACGCAAGCAAGCACGCACGCACGCTTGCGTGCGTCCGTGCTTGCCGTGTTTCAAGTCGTGTTGCTCAGTCGTGTTTGCCTTTTAGCCCAGTTCGGATCCGCGTAACAACGGCGCGTGCGTGGACGAAGTGGCAGATAACAGCCATGCGTGTCCTTCCTTCGTCAAGCGCAAGAAGGGCGTGAGGAGCACGTTCAGTCCGGTGGGCGTCCACGACGAGAATCAACAGAGGGGCAACTGGGACTATCCCATTGAGTTCATTCTCTCGGTTCTGGGCTACGCCGTCGGCTTCGGCAACTTCTGGATGTGAGAACGCCGTACTAAATTTGCAAAGAGTATTATTTCTTTTGCCCCCAAATCTTACTGCGTTTGCCCCCAGAATTACTTAACTTGCCCCCAAATTGCACGCCTACTTACTCTGCCCCCAAAATTAAACTAAAAATATACTTGCGTTGCCCCCAAAGGGACGCGGCAGATTAAGTAATTTTGGAGGCAGAGTAAGTAGGCGCGCAATTTGGGGGCAAGTTAAGTAATTCTGGGGGAAAACGCAGTAAGATTTGGGGGGAGGATAATTAGGACGCATTTGCAAATTTACCAAAAATTCACTCAATTAATTAACCACTTATTCGCAACTAAATTTTCAACTTTCTTTGACATGCAGCTTTCTAAACTTCTAGCTTTCCGTTTCTCTGTTACAAGAACGGAGGCGGCGCGTTCGTCGTGCCCTATCTCGTCATGGTGGTCTTTGTGGGCCTGCCCATGTTTCTTATCGAGTTCACCATTGGTCAGTACTCGAGCGGTGGACCAATCAAAGTCTGGCGTCTGTCGCCCATGTTCAAGTGAGACTCCAACACAACACAACATAAACAGCACCAAAGAATCGCGAATTGAAGAGTTGCGGAAAAAAATGTCAATTTAATGATTAAAAATTTATTTTTTGTTACTGCGTTTGTTGCTGCATTGTATCTTTCGAGGAAGAGTGATCAAAGTCAAATGCTGCACAACGCATGCGATGTTCTCTGATAATCTCCGCATCTCTGCGGCGTTACACGTCGAATTCTGAACATTTCAGAGGTCTGGGTTTTGCCATGGTGCTGCTCTGCTTTATCTCGAACATCTGCAACAACCTTGTCTCTGTGTGGTCCATGTACTACTTCTACGTGTCTCTCTCTAGCCGGGTGCCTTGGGCATGTTGCCACGATGGTGATTTTTTCAGCTTCACTCTTCGTACTCCATTACAGAGTTGCGCAAAAATCACTACGCTTTTGGCGCAGTGATTTTTGCAAAATCACACTTTCAGCGAAATGCGGTGCTGTGAGTGTTAGGGGGTTGTCACTTGCAGATAGTTGGGCTTCTTCGGAATGTGTGGCAGTGGCCGCCGAATCGAAGTGCCAACACGCTGAGGACGTCACGCGATTGTTGCTCAATTCCACAGGCAATTCCACAAATTCAAAAGTGAAACTCGCAGCAGAGGACTTTTTTCACAATTTCATTTTAAACATCAGCGATGGTGCGTGGGTTTTACTTGACGAGCTTCCATTCGTTGTACATGGTCCGTTTGTGTAGCAATTCGTATGATCACCTGACCGTGCTGCCCGCAAGGTAACCCGAATGAGACGCATTGTTTGTAAGACTTGCAGACTAAAAGTTTCCTTTAGAATTCCAGTTATTTGGGCCGCCGCAATGGCATTTGGTTCTATGCATGGTCATTGTGTGGGTAATTATCGCTCTGGTGCTAATTAAGGTGTTTATTTTGACTGACAGGTACCTGACGGTTCTTCACAC